>VZSR01000262.1:5623902-5652972 GCA_013398615.1 Brachypodius melanocephalos | reverse complement strand
TTCATTTGTGGTGGCTTATCTTATGGGGATGGTGTCTTGAGATATGCAACTGCATTCTTTAAGTCCACGCAGGCCTTGTCCTGAGATTCAAGTTAATGAACAAGATCCCCACCTAAAGCAACCTTTCATAATCTTACATCATTAAAATCCACTCTTCACTGATTTTACATTCATTTAATGCCCAGCAATAAAGAACTACTTGAAACTCTAGGCTGAAAGTCAAATGACATGCTGTGTTTAGAAGGACAACACAGTGAGATCTCCAAACACATTTCCCAGTCCAATAGCTTCAGACATATATTTTCCAAGTTAAACCAATTTTTAATAGATGTTCCGTTCTTCAGTAGGACATTTGAGCAGCTGGACACTAGGTGCTTGCTATCATCGTAATTCACTATAACTCACCACATTTTCCAACAGTCCTGGATTACGTATAAAATGTGCAGAAAAGATGAAGTGTCTCTAAAAATTCAACCTGAAAGATCTGTAGGTAAAATTACTACAACAGAAAAATATTGCATAACCTCTGCATGAGACAAAACATCATGATTTTCTTAACCAACAACAGTCCAAGGAAAAAATCTGTCATTCTTGATACTAAATGATACCAAAAAGAAACTGATAGATCCAAGAAATATTAATGAAGACTCATGATAATTAGTCATCATAATACCTCTCTCTTCTGCATTGTGTCTCACTGGAGGGAAGGAACTTAAAAGTAGAAGCAAGTGAAAAAGATAATATAACTAGACTGTGAGGTAAAAATCTCCAAAAAAAGTCAAAAAAACCCAAAAAACAAACAAACAAAAAGAAAAAAAAAAGCTTGGGATAAAAATCCAAAAGTAGGCATTTAGAAGGATGTTAGTAAAGGCCAAAAATAATTAACAAAAATTTCATAGCTAGAACCTACAGCCCCCACTGCTATATTGTCACAGGCACCCAGTGCAATTTCAGAAATAATAGTTGTAGCTTAGTGTATGGTGGAAAGTGTGTGTCTGAATTTATGAATATATACAATACATATCAATGCATTTTGTGTTCGTGTTCACAGAAGCACAGCAGTCTAAATCAAATCAAGTCAAATGACACCAGTAAAAAAAACCTACCAGAAAAAGACCAAAGGAGATGAAAAATCCTGTCTTCAATGCATTTTAAGTTTTTTCATGGAGGTTGTACTCTTTATAGTCAGTAGATGTTAAAAAACTGCCAGATACACAAATGCCCTCTGAAATTTTGTGGAAATACAGCATAAGTTAATGGGACATTGCAGACGTAACTGCTTCATGACTGCCACTCTGAAGAATTTAGAACTTTGCTTCTTATTTTAGCCCCTTAGCAGTATTAGATTCTAGCACAAGCTAAAAATGTTATGTAGGTACTGATGACGTCACTTCTTTTGTAGTCCTTGTAGAACTGAAGTGTGCAGCTGGAACTGTATAAAAGCTGAGGAATTACTGTGTCATTTGAAGTCAAAATTATTATGTTTGAATTTCTGCAACTGTAGGTTCTCAAAGGACTACTGGCCTTCAGGCTTATGGAAACGAAACATACTGCTGTTAGCCAGGAGAGATTAGTAAACATATTGCTTGTGCTTCTGGAAAACCATCACTGGGTACTCTACCAAAAGAAATTCTGCTCTGTATTTTAAGTAGCAGCTGCTCAGCATGCTAAAATATCCTGCACAGATTTATTCTGCTTTGCTCTCCACAGAGTTCTTTTCATCTTGGTGAGCGACAAGAGTGGGACAGAAGTGGAAATTTGACATTAAGCTGAGTGGTTGCTGGCACTTTCCAGAGCAGAAAACAGCCCTAGGAGAATTAGGTGATATATAAGAAAAATAAGTTTGCTACTTGCTTAATCACTTCTCCCTTATCCATACACACACATATATTTTCTCACTCTGTCCCACTGAAAACACACATATCTACACCAACTGAACCACAAAATGACAGAATGTGTAAGGAAAGAGGCCACACAGGTCATCTGGTCCAACCTCCCTCCTCTAGCAGGGTCATCCTAGAGCACACGGCACAGGATTGCATCCAGACAGTTCTTGAACATCTCCGGTGAGGGACTATCCACAGCCTCTCGGGGCAACCTGTTCCTGTACTCAGTCACCCAAACAGTAAAGAAGTTCCTCCTCATATTCAGGTGAAATTTCCTGTGCATCAGCTTCTGCCTATTTGTCCCATTGCTCAGCCCCACCAAGAAGAGCCTGGCTCCATCCTCAACACTCTTCCTTCGGGCATTGATGAGGTTGCCTCTCACTTGTCTCTTCTTGAGGTTGACCAGGCCCAGGTCCCTCAGCCGTTCCTCACAAGACAGATGATCCAGTACCCTCATCACCTTTATCTTCCAGTTATCTTCCACTGGACCCACTCCAGGAGCTCCACATCTCTCTTGCACTGAGTCCAGAATTGGACACAGCACTCCAGATGTGCCATACCAAGGTAAAGTAGAGGGGCAGGATCACCTTCCTTAAACAGCTAGCTCTTCCTAATGCACCCCAGGATACCACTGGCCTTCTTAGCCACAAGGGCACTGCTGGCTCATGGATAACTTGGAACTTGCTGGGACGCATCTGCCCCTTCATCTAAGTCATTGATGAATAAGTTGTTCGCAGTATTGAACCTTGGGGACATCACTTGTGACAGGCCTCCAGCTAGACCCTGTGCCATCAATAAAGACCTTCTGGGATCTCCTATTCAACCACTTCTCAATAAGCCTCATCATCCACTCATCCAGTCCCCAATTCCTGAGTTTGTTTATGAGGATGTAGTGAGAGACAGGGTTAAAAGACTTGAAGAAATCGAGGTGGACAATATCCACTGCTCTCCTGCCCTCCATCCAGGTAGTTGTTACACATAGAAGGCAAACAAGTTGGTTAAGCATGATTTGTCTTTAGTGAATCCATGCTGAATGCTCCTGAACACCTCCTTGTCATCCATATGGATAGAGATGGCCTCCAGAATGAGGCACTCCATCCTCTTTCTGGAAACTGTGAAGTTAAATGTGCAAATGTGACAATGGTATGTAATCATCTGGGGAGAGTTAGATGGTTTCCAAACCGAAGTGATGTTGGAAACCCTCCAGTTTGTCTCCAGAGGACAGCCATAGGGTTTTAAAGGATTTCTTCTGAAAAGATTTTTGGAACATCATTCATATGACTAAGCTGCTTACTAAACAACTGCACATCCCCATGTAAAAAGCATGAAAACAAAATAGTATAAAGTGTTATGCCTTCCTCATGCCAGGCTTTAGGTTACAGTCTCACTGAAAGATTTGAAGAAAATCACTGCAAACATTGATTCAGAAGAATACAAATGAAATAACAACTTCTTACTCAAAACTTTTTCCTTTGTTCTATTTACCATTTTATAATATATTCCTATGGTTGAACAGACTAGGAAAAGTCTCTGCTGCATCTGGCAAGTACCTTTCCAGTGGGGCTAAAATGAACTGTGATTTACCTTTATTTTCTGCACATATCTCACACAGACTATGGGTCTAGATAAGTTGCAAGAGTAAATAATTGAAGAGAATAGTGAAGTGTGCTTTGATACCCAAGAAAAAAATCCCTCTCCATTTAGGAAGGTACATCTGAGAAATATGTTGGGAATGCTCTTTGTGTATGAGAAGACTGATAAAAGACCATGAGTGAAGAAACAAGATAAAAAAACAGCAAATGTTTGTGATACAATCAAACACGTAAAAAAATTAAAAGTCAAAAAATGCACTGGAGAATGGGACTTTTAAATAAAATTCCTTTTTAATTAAGAAAGTTTAATCTCTAGCATTCATCTGCTAAAGATAAAATGTTGGAATGTGGGAAGGACAAATTGAGAAAAGACAGAACTGGGGCTTAAAGATGAGGGAAGATGAGCGATGTGTGAGATTTCAGACTTCTTTATAAGAGATATACAGGAAAATTAAATGAAAAGGTAAAAGCCAAAGATGACAAATCCAGTAAAGAAATATATTAGGTTGAGAATGAAAAGACTTGAGTTGAAGAAGCATCTGAAAATGCTCATCTCATAAAAGAAAATTTGAAGATTAATTTCACTAAAATGGGTTTGTGACAGCTGGAGATGAAGGTGTTAAGCACAAATGTACCAAGGAGTTGCTACAAGATTTAAAATGTGAAACTGTCCCCTTGACCTGATACAGCAAAACAGCTGGAGGATAGGAGAAAGAAAACTATGGTATCCTAAAACCATGTGCAATCAGAAAAGATTAGACAGGGAGAAACAAGGTATTTGAGAAATACATGCAGACCATGTTTCATGGAGGATCTAACTAGAGACAAAATTAATCTGAGTCCAGAGAACAGTTTGCCATTACTTCAGGAACAGAAACCATGTCTACATGTAACAGATACAGATATGCATTAGGCAACAGCTCCTGGATCTTCAGATGCTTAGTCTAAAAAGATCTTTGGGCCTTTATTTGCAGAAATATCATGAAAAATATGCAAACAACAATGAACTTCAAGGCGTCGATGCAGTCAAATAACAGAAAATTCCATTAATGTGAATACGCTAAATTGGATTAAATGTTCATTAGTAGTAACCAAGAATCACTATCTGAGAAACAGAGCCGTGACATCACATGACATAGACCACTTTTTCCTGCAAAAGTGTAACTTCCTCTAAAATCATTCCATTTATCCTTTACTTTGAAGAAGCAGTATAAGTTACTTGCACCTGACATTTTCACATATACAGATAAAAAGTACAGAGCTCTAACAAAAGCATAGATTAAATTCTCCAAAGCCAGTCCTACATCTCTGTCAAATTTTCAGGAAGAGCCCTGGATGAAACACTTCTTTAAATGGGCATTGGTATATCAGTATATATAGAAATACAGATTTCTTAGAAATATTTGCATGTATTTTTATTTTCCATTGAAATTAACTATATTTATTGTCAAACATTTTCTTTGAAAATATTCCAAATAGTACTTTGCAGCTATATTTTGGTAGCTGAGGTATAAATAAGCTCTCTGCAAAATGTGTCATAGAGTCTTCTTTTCTCCTTCTTTCAAATCCAGTAGCTGGAGAGTTAATAGTTCTTGGAAAAAACCAAACTCCATTATGCCAAATTTTATAACACACTTGCAGCAAAGATGACTTTTTATGTCAGAAGTGTTAGGGAAATGGCATGGTCTCAAACATTACTCATGGCACCAGTAAATTACAGAAATAAATGCTGTCATCTGCTACCCTAATCCTCCAGTTCACTGTCATTTTAGGAGGAGAAATTATCATCATACAGTATCCAAAAAGCACTAATTTTATAAGAAAAAATGGATTAGGTTTCCTTATTTACGTGCTGTGAAGATGTGATGGCACACAACTACAGCAGATGGATGCGTCTCATTACAAAACTAGCAGTTTCTTGGAAGATCAAAGTACAAATTTGTTTAAAGATTAATAAAATGGAAAGGAATGCAATATATAACATTAAGATTCAGTTCCCATGATAAACAGCTTAGAGGAAAAAAAAAACCCTAAATTAGGTATAGAATTTTTTGGCCTCATCAGTCCATAAGTAGTTTGGGTTACAAGTTTCTTTCATCTCCTCATAGCAAATATAATTCAATTGTACATATCTTCAATATTAACCCGACTAAATTTGTGTTAGGGGAAGAAAATAGGCCATTTTGCACTTTTAAACCATATGCATAATCTTAGACAAAGGAATATTGCAGAATTATAATTTCAGTAATTGCTCAGCACAGTTAAAGGTATCTCAGAGGTAGTAAAGTATCGAGATGATGCATTGGGCACATTATTTACAGAATCACAGAATATTCTGAGTGAGAAGGAACCTACGAGGATTGTTGAATCCAACTCTTCAGTGAATTGCCCATACAAGGATTGTAACCATAACCTTAGTGTTATTAGCACCACGCTTTATCTCGAAGCCTAATGGCATGTTTTTCCTAAAAGTTTTCTCTTTGTGTTATACAGACAGCCTAAGCTTGTTAGTTTTGCAGTAAAATCTCCAAGGAAGCTGGAACAAGTTTTACTGAAAAATAAAACAAAACAAATAAAACAAAACAAAACAAAAATCTCCCAAAGGTTTGGTATGTTGGACTTTTAACTACATTCTCAGTTTTATTCTGCAGCATGTACCAGCATGAAGAAAGGGACATTTACATGCATTTTCTTACTTTTTTTTTCTTAAATATTTTTGTCAGAGGGCATTCTTATCTCTGAAAAAAAAACCAGTTCAACAAAACACCTTTTAGCTTATCAGTAGTGGTGTACTAGTCAAGAGCTAGTAGTTAACAGCTTTGAAAAGGAAAAAAAAAAAAAAAGAAAAAGAAAGAAAATGTGGGAAATCTTCAGGATCTATTCCTGACAGGACCTTTGCAACTTTCACATTGTATATTTTGGACTTGCCATTAATATTTTGCTGCCAAAAATAATAGATTATTATACTATCTACATCAAAATAATTCTCTTCCTATTTTGTATTCTTCCTAGGTCTTTAAACAAATCCTGTAGATGTTTAGACATTACATTTTTTATTATATTTTTTCATGTATTATTAGTTTGAAAAGCTGTTTTAATTATAATACTTATTATGATGAAATAGAGTTGGTTTAGTCTGTTAGGAAAAAGGCTGTTGTGTAATTACTGATACATAAGTGAACTTTTCCTTGAACCATGCAATTCCTGCACTCTAATTAGGTCTCCATATCTCATTTGCATAATTTTTTAATACTCTGATGGAATGGAATATTCTATCCTCAGGACTGGTGAACAGTTCATTAATAGCACTAAAGGGATTAGAAATTCATTGTGAAGATAGCTCTCACTAGTGCTAGCCCTTCTGCTGCATCACAACTACTCTGTTCTGTTGAAGTTTCAGTTCTCTCTGGCCTCTTGCTTCTGAATATTCAAGTTGCTTATCAACAACAAATTTACCAGCTCAGCTTCTCAAATCATTTACAGTGTAAGAAATATTCCAGCACTCAGCTGAATGAGATATGGAAAAGTGTGATGAGTGAAGGATGTTTAGAGGTCTGTTGGCTATTTTTAGTTCATCTCCACATTAACATATTATTTCCTGAAGCTTTCTCTTATCTATGTCCTTATATTGAATTCCTTACCATGGTATCTCAGGGTTTCTATTTCTTTGGGCATTATTAAAAATGAGAGAAGTCCTGATCTCGGCAATTCTAACCTGCAGTCACAGAAATTGATATCTGCACCTTGTACCCTTGCCCAGACAGAGGAGGTCCTGAGGGCAGAACAAAACAGGAGAGATGTAGCAGGCATTTTGAGTACGTGGCAGAGTGGCAGCAGTGTGACTTAGCTTAAATGAACCTCCAGGGTTTCTTCCTTCAGTCTTTCCCCTTCTATTAAGGACTGCCCCATTCTTCCAGCACCTGACAGACTTTTTTTGATTTTCTAATATTACCTGAAACTGGCATTTTTGTCTGAAGTCTTCCAGTGATGGTTCTTGTATCCTTTCAAATACAACTATCATTTTCTGTGAACACAGAAGCAAATCATCAAAGCTGTTAAATCAATTACTCTGATATTTCATGTAGTCTAGATGCTGAGACAGTTAAACTAGTTATTTAACACTTGAGAAAGGAAATTTTGTGTACAAATATATGAATCACACCATTTGTTCATTACAATGTCATGTTTAGAGATATTTAGAAAAGTCCAAATTCTTTTTTGCTAAACTCTCTCCACCTGACCAAAACCTCACATATCTGTTCCCAGATGTTATTTGCACTTCTTATTACACTATAAATATCTTGATACTTCTAGACTTCTTAGGAAGAGGAATAATGACTGGGCTTGGTCATGTTAGAGGTCTTTTCCAACCTTAATGATTCTATGAATAATGGCCTCAAGTAAAATTGTGTAACTCCATTAAAGTTCTTAGCACCTACGGAATCATTGCCTCCAGCAAGGGAAAATTATATGTTCCTGTCTTATGGCACTGTGGAAACTCCTCCTGCATTGCTGTAGAAGAGGACTGATCATCTGTATGAATATGATAACACTATTGAAATGTTGGCTGCTTAGATTTTTTTATAGACTCTTATACTGTTTTATTTCAGTACTTTACTATTTTACAGAGATGGTGATGAGCATTATTACCACTTTTTAAGACTGTGCTATATCTTTAATATATTTAAACAGTACGTATATTATTGGAGAGCACCAATGCAACCAAAGTCAATGAGGAATCCTTGTTAATCTCTGTGATTTGGGGTCACATTGGGACAGAATTACATTTTCATATATGTGCTTTCCAAACTGAAGTGAGACTTCCTCTCAATAGTCTCACTTCACAGCTCCTAAGCACAATAATTTGCAAAGAATGGCTGCTATACTTATGGAAGGAAATTAAACTAGTTATTACCTCTGGTAAGTACTTTCTATTTCACATAGTTTCAGAAATGTAGCGTCCATTAAAACCTTTTATTATGAACCTGCTAATGAAATATTTTGCAACTATTGTTTACAATTTATTCATCATGAGGTTGATGCAAATTTGTCTTTGTTTACATTAATGCTCTTTGATGGTAAGGCAGGTGTATTGTCTGCTTATATCTGACCAAATTAAAATCTAAATAAATTCCTTTGTGTCCTCCCATTTTCGTTGTTTGGTGAAGCAGATTATTTATATGTGGATTTCAAATGGTAAAAAAAAAATTTAATGCATCAAAATCATAGGAAGGGAAAGCATTCTGAGACATTCAGCCATACAGAGATCCTGCAAATCTCTTAAAAACCTGTTACTGTCTGCAAACAGAAAAAGAGCCATTGTATTAAAAGTAATTATAAAATAAAATAAGTTCATTTCAATTATTTAATCATTTTAATGTCCTTAAGCGTTTCACATCTGTAGAGAGTTTTGCAGCAGTAGGCAGTCACTGGGAAAACAGCTTCTTTTGATGGTAGGTATGTGCATGCTAGAGAAAACTCTTCATATAAATGCGAGAGGAAAAGAGACAGTCAGAGGAAAGAAGATAAAGACAAAGGCTTATAAACCTGAGAAGAAATCTGTGAACATCTATGCAAAAAAAAATTTGTGTAGTTACATTAATTAATGTAGAATTTTGAAAACTGAAATCTTTCCATTATCAAAAGAAAATGTTTTTAGAAACAGGTTGACATCTTGGAAAGAACAGTGGGATAATAAACCAATTCCCCTAAGTCAAGTATTTTAATCATTTTCCTAATTTCTTTGAGTACCCTCCTTAAACCAGTTCAACATAAATCTTTATTTTGACAACAAAGTTTTCAGAAAACATATTTCTCACTAGCAACCTTATTCTGTTTCTCATCCATTGTCATACATTTTCCAGATAATATTTTTCTTTCTCATGAGCAGATTTCCCGCCTCCTTGGTGTTTACCCAGGTGATCATTTATCAGAGAAGACACTGGGCACTTCAGCTTTTCTCTCTCCCGGAAGCTGCTTCTCACCTCCCTAATTTCATGTACTAGGTTTACAAGTCAGGAAGAAGTTGTGGTGCTGACATGCAGGGAATGCTATCATGCAAAGGAAAGAGGAGATGGGGATTATCACTTCTTAGCACTTCTGCTCATGCCTTCTCCCTCCGCCTCCCCATGGCACAACTCGTGTGAAAGGAGACCTCAGCAGAAATCACAAGTGGCCACCTACTTGATTCATATTTCTTTTACCTGTAAAGAAGAATAATGTCCTCTGGAAGCCTTCACTAGGCTGAACAGGCCAAGATCTTTCAACCTGCTCAGACAAAAGCCTCTCCATTCCTCATCACCCTCTTTGTTCTCCAAAGGGAGACTCATCAGCACCTTAAGCCATACTTAACATGTTCTGGGTATAGGAAGGACCCATCTTATTTCATCAAAATATGACCACAGTGAGAGTGCTTTTTGTATTACCCTACCCAAAACTAGACACTGAATATGGCCAATAATGTGTTTCACATAATGAAAAGAACTCCCTGTTTTCAGTATCCCTCAAAATAGGTTCAGTAATATTTTTTAAAGTATTAGTTGTTTCAATTGTTTAACATTTCCTATGACCATGGTAACCCTAGATAAGCATTCAACATTTAAACAGCATGCAAATAATAAACCACAACTTTCTCATTTTCATAATAATGTACATATCAGCCGTAGCCTAATTGCTGAGACAGAACAACTCGTAATTATAGCCACTGTGAATTTTTGCTTTTTTTGTTTATATGTATGTTTATAAATTGCTGAATCCAGGTGAGCTTCAAATTTCTACAGGCTGATCTTACATTAGTCCTTTGACCTGTACTTTTAATTTGGCATGAAACTACTGTAAGCTACATAGTGAAACTAATGAGGCTGTTGCAATTGTGCAGAGCAATAACCAACAACTACTTTATTGTTGGAGAGTGTATAAAATCTATGCAAGATATGAACTGAGAAAAGCTTTTTATTTCAAAAAAGCATTTGATGTGTGTACCCACATTTTCTCAGAAAATAAAAAAAAATTTAAACAGACATGATAAATGAAAAAGACTAGTATAATCAGATATTTTGATCTAGTCTTTTGAAAATTAAAAACAAAATTTCTGCACATTAAGCGCAAAGAGACATTCAGAGCGGAAGTATAATCCACAGCAACAAACAGCAACAGGAAAACAGCAACCAGTCATCTATGTAGTGGCTTTTCCCCATTCTAAGGCAGAGCTAGAGCCTTGCTCCCAAGCTGTGATTCCCCACACTGGAAAACAGCTCTCTGTCCTGATACACCCATTGACTGACTCAGGAAAAATTTGCTGCAGTGAGACAGAGAAGCCAAAGGCCACCTAGAAGACACATTCAGATGCATTCCCCAGTGGCGCGAGGAGAAGAATCAAAGTAAAATGTTCATGTTGAGACAAGAACAGTTTAATAATTGAAATTAAAGTAAAATATGGTAATAATTGTAAATAAAAAAAAGGATGATAATCAAAAGGTGCAAGTGATGCACAACGCAAGTTTTCACCACCTGCTGACTGATGCCAGAGCCCCCTTCCCAAAACCATATTGGCTCCTTTTCTGGGTAACTCCCCCTATTTTATATACCGGGCATGACATTTAGTGGTGTGGAATATTCCTTTGGTCAGTTCAGGTCACTTGTCCCAGATGTGTTCCTTCCCAGTTTGTTTTTTTGCATACTGCCTCACTGGCAGAGCACAAGACAAAAAAGATAAAGTCCTTGACTTAAGATAAACACCACTTAGCAAATGTTGTCAACACCATTCTCATTCCTAATCCGAAACACAGCATTGCAACAATTACTGAGAAGAAATTAACTCCATCCTAGCTGAAACCAGGACAGCGATGATAAGCCCAAAGAGGTAAAAAGAGTGGCTCCAGTTCCTTCTTTTGTTGGTATTTTACCAAAATATCTTCTTTCAGTAATATTATAGTTAGCATATTATGTGTGGCAGCTAGAAATATACCCTGATTCATTACAGTTATTTGACTCATCTGTCAAAACTGTCAAGATCTGTCTTTCTTCTTTCACAGGGCAGGAAAATGAATTGCTAGAAGTCTAAGTTCTTGTTATAGAAGTACTGGTATATAAATTACCTTTGTGTCATATGTTAACATTTGATGTAATGCATCTGGTAATATCTAGATACACGAAATTATCCACATAGATTATTATAGGGCTGAATAAATTCTTTGATCCTTACTGTCTGCATAAGCTATTAACTGGATATTTCATTCTCTTGAATCCAGGTGCTATTCTACATTGTTCCCTGTCCTGCTCCCTTGTTCCTACAAATACTTTGTTCCTATCCATGTAAGCAGTGTGCAATGAGTAGGTGTTGAAGGCAGGAAGCAGCTGGTCAGGAACACACAGGCAGTGCTTTATCACCTTTAGGGGCTACACCTGTAAAGTCCAGTAATTGAATTCACACACTAATATGCTCAAATACTCTCATGCAGTGCTTCTAAAAAAGAATGGTGACACTCTTGGCCCCAGAGTTTCACACTCATATGGCATACAATGTCTTTCATTTCTCCTGAAGTGAAATGTGAAGCAATGGTGTTCCCAAATGTTTAATGAAAGGGGCAGACCAGGATACAGCTGAATGACAGGAGCTTGTATCAGTTCAAATCTCCAAGTTATTCAATATTCAGCATATGAGCCCTGATAATTGTTCTGGGTAGGCTTAGACTTCAAGGGAACTTTTTGCAAAGTCCTATGTGCTCATTTCAATTTGCCTTTCAAAGCCAAGTTTCAAATTAAAATTAATGATGCCAAAAGTGTATAAATGACCTATCCTCTTCATGCTTCCCCTCTGTGATCATCACCCACTGTGTACTGAGTGTGCTGTACTTTTAAACTTAGTGGCCCCTGTAAATATATCTCCCTTTATGAGACCTAAGGTACAAGGTTGTTAAGCTACCAAGAGTGTTATCTCCAAAGTTAGTAATAAATAAATGATGTACAGTACAATTGGATGTATATAGTGTTTCACAATGACTCTGCTACCTAACAATACCCACAGACCCAGCACCCAAAATGTGCCTTCTCCTTCACAGTGTCTGCATTCTGTCTGCAGTTAAACATAAAATCATGCAATAAAGTACATTTGCAGTTTCGGCCTTTGATCCCAAAACTACATTGACCTAATTTTGTGTTTCATTAGCGCAGGTTTTTTCAAGCTTAGTTTTTGTAGAGTGGAGGTGAGAGGTTCTATTTACTCACACATATTAACCATAGCACTTTAAAATGTACAATGAATAATTTCTTCTAAAGAGTTTATTAAGTCTACCAGAGATCATGAAGTTTGTTCACTCTACCCCAAGTAGACATATTCTCCTTCTCTTGTAGATCTGCTGCCTATATTTCTGTTCAGGTCTGGAAAAGAGCAGCCTTTCATCAGCCTTTTGAACTTGTGGAAAAGAGCAGGTAGAATTATACCTAAAGAGCAATAAAGTTCTTCGTATACAGATTGGTGTATATTATCAGTTTTGAAGTCTCTTATATCTACACCAGCACAATGCAGAGGAGTGTCAGGAATCTCAATATTGTCCCAAAAATGAAACAGTTTCCTTTTTTATTACCATTTCACACCATTATTATCTATGCACATCATATTAAAAACCTGTTGGACAGATTTAAAAAAAAAAGACCTTAACAAAGAAATAAAGCTAGATATGACATCCTCTGGTGAAGACTCTAGAGTACAGGACAAGTAATGAAAAATCATTGTGTTTCAGAGACTTTTAAAAATATCTAGATTTGTTCCTGCTACAACATCAAAATTGTACATTAGCATACATTTATTCAGTCAGAGTAGTTTGCACTTGAGCCATGACTGTCAGACCAGCATATCTGACACAGAAAATGTGCCAGAGTAGCTGAGGAGGACTGAGATAGCCATGGGTCAATGGTGATTATTAAACCACAATGGTGTGCATTATTTAGGTTATTTGAACAAGATTATTACAGGCAAAAGGGTTGACATGAAAAAACAAAGGAGCACAACAGAGCTACGCATCACCTGTGACTGGAATCACTGCCCACGTGAACAGCTCTTACACTTGTTGATGTGATTAATTTCTGAAGAACAGACGATCTGTAGCAAGACTATTCATTCAAAATTAATGTGAATTTAAATTTGGTACTATTCTTAGACTTTTCTTGTTTCTTTTCACTGAGCTTTTGGATGACATAGACGATCACAGCAAATTTGGTTTTACTGAAATGTTCAAACACGCACTGTAAAGTGTATGTTCAGTCACACGTGTTTCATAAGGTATTATCCATTTTTGTCATGTGAATGACACAGTGTAGCTATACTGAAATGAGCCAAACTTACAGACAGCCTCAGACACAAAAGGTGGGGATTTTGTTGACATAACTGTATTCCAACACTGATTATCTGAAAAAGATTGAATTTAATTACCCTCACCTTTCTGGTGTTAACTAGAGTGCACAGGTTATGCAGTCAATTTTTAAAGGATATCTGAGAAGTAATACTAAATTAAAAACATGGAATAGTAGTAAAGCTACTTTCCAAGAAAGCCTGTAGCTTGCAGGAAGTCTATGTGTTATTTAGTGTTACACAGAGTGCTGGGGAAGAAATTAATCAGCCAAACAGCTTGCCTGTACAGATTTATAGGCTGCTCCTGAGTAATACGTGGTTTGTTCACTTTCTCTTTGCCAACCATTATCTAACAGTGCTAAGTCTTCCTAATTAAAGAGATAATCCTTTAACTCTGACATCTAGATTCTATTATTTTTCTCTATTTATTATTCAAGCTTTTTTCCCAAAGATGAGTCTTGGCTTTCACTCTAGGTTGATTATTAGTTTCATCAAGGGAACTCTTTCAAAGCTTCTCTCTGAAAAGGAACATGTTTGATAAAATTAAATTACTTCTCTGGAAAAAGATAAATAGGCTTTTTAACATTAAAGTCAATTGACATAAAACAGTAACACAAATATTAATGTAAATATGAATCATAGTAAAATTTTCTCTACATTCTGATTTTACTCTTTTTCACGTACATTTTCAGGCCACAGATATTTCTGATCAAATATATTTCCAAATACTGACAATTAAACTTCTGATTTCATGTTCTTCTTGGAGCTCTATGCTGACAACACAGTACAATAATTTTGAACACTCTGGGACTCAAACTCTCCCTTCAGGGACAAGTGAAGGTAATTCTAAAGAAGAAATAGCTGGCGTCCAGCCTTGCTCTAAAACAAGGCCTTTTTCTGAGAGCACTGAGTTGCCAATGTGACAAGACCCTCCTGTGCTGAATGCAATAGGAGATCCACAGGTTCTCCACAGTCTCTTTCACTGTGCTGCAACTTCCAGTTTTAGTTAGGAGTTTAATTAAAGTTGAGACTTACACGCTGTCACAGAGATCCAAGGGTCATTGTGCCACCAACAACACTTCTCTCACGCTCCAGGGACACACAGCATATTGGCTGAGCAATAACATGTATAACCCTTATTCATTGGAAAGGTGAAGGTAAAGCTCAGGCAACACAGTGACAGCGTTTGTCATGGCTGGAAGTCAGAGCTATGGGAACAGGAAATGTTAACTGCCTTGACAGTTTGCATTTGCTCAATTCACTCGTGAAGATAACGCAGCGCGTTTCAACAGCACTTACCAGTCAGCCAGCCAGACAGCACATTAAAGCACATCCATTTTCCCTCCTGTTTGCACCAGCTGTTTGCTAAAACAATACTGAGTAGTGAGACAAGGCAAAAATAGCACTTGCAAGTAACCCTCACTAGGCATTTTTGAATGAAATCCCTGCCATTTTTAAATTTAGAGTATGTGTTAAAATCACTAAAAATAGATTGCAACTCCACAGCGACAACCTTACAGGCTAAATAAGATTTTTAGAGGAAACCTTTGTGCTAGCTGCAAGGCAGCAAAATTCTCGCACTTGCTAATATTTGTGCATTAACCTTTTTCATCTGTGTATTTAGCCATGTCTTATAACAAGAGCAGATATATATATTAACAAGGCCTGCAAACAAGACCTATGTCAGCTTTTTATTTGGGCAGGACAGAGAACGAGAAAAAAATCATATCATTCCTGTTCAATTCTGTGTTTGTATGATTGAACTGATGAAGTAAAGATACATTAACCCCCCCTTGCTTTCTTTATTTAGGAAGGTATTGTCCTTTCTCACTTTTCTCGTTTTTTGCCATGAGTAATGAGATACTTTTAGTTCACGAAGCCAGAGTGAATCTCTTCTTTGCAGCTCCTTCTTTTTGTTTTTGTGAGAAAATGTTTAGAAACAGGTCTCCTCCTTGCAAAATAAAAGGGTGTGGGGTTTTTTTAGTGAAATTCACTTTCTTATGCCCTGCCTGTTCCATCCTTTAGACTCACAGGTTATTTCACATCTCAAAAAAGCTACTAGGCCTGTTTTGTTCTGTGCATTATTCCCTTTCTAAAGAGCACCATATCCAGTTGCCACTTCTTTTAAATTCTTAGTCTTTTGACTAGTTTTCATCTTATTTTATCTCACTTGGAATCTTAGAAGAGTTTAATGTGCTGTTCTGAGGTGATGACCCCATTTGAAAAACACTGTAGACTTCAATAGGAGCCTTTATTATAAGATCAGACACATTAAGTGTATTTTTATCCTCCTGCTCTTTTTTCTTCTTTTTTTGTCACCAAAACATGTCTGTTATGTTTCTGAATGAATTGGTTAAAAAAAGTTCTTGTCACTGCTTTTTTTTCTATGGCAATGTAACTCCACTGGGGTTTATCTTTTGCTTGTGAGCATCCCCTACTGTCCCTGCAAGAACAAGCTGCTCACCCTATCAGGATTCTGCATACAGCAACAATGCTAATTAAGACTAATTCCATAATATACATATATACCATAACAACAACAACAATGTGATATAAATCATGTAATATTAAATTCATTTTACCCAAATATACGATTACGGACCCAAATGCCAAAGCTGTGAGAGCCAAACTCTTTAAAAGGAAGTAAGAAAATGTTTAGCAAATGTGACCAAGGAATTTATTAATCAGAAATTCAATTCAGAAGCACTGTGAGTAAATCTTTCTGTGAGGAATCAATAAACAGAAATAGCTATGCCTTTCAAGTTTATACTTTTACAGTAGTTGCTGTGAGATTCTTTAAATAGCCTTAGTTGTATTTCTTCTGTGAGTAGTACCTCGCTCCCCAGATGGCTAAGATACAGCACATCAAAACAAACTGCTGCCTTCTGGTGCTTTTGCTCTGTCAGCTGCCTACTTTGCAACACTTCCATATAAATGCCAAATGCCTATCTTACACATATGAGATATGCCAGCACAATACACTGAAATCCACAACAAAATTTTATTAATGGGTACAAAACCTGTACTTAAACTCTGAAAACAGATATCTCTGGGCAGCAGAGCCTATATATTCTTTATTTCAGGTTTAGATTTATAATTATAAAAATCCCTGAAAAATTCCAATAGACTGGTATAATACACATAAAATAATAAGTAGCGTTGGATCCTATAGAATTTTAACAACTCATTTTGATATTGACCATGCAAGAATATTTCAAAATTTATTTCAGCTTCAGTTTCCTCATTACGATGGGAAAATTAACTTTAATGACACAGGAAGAAGCAAATACTATTTAAAATAGTTTCTCTGTTGCCAAGTTAAAATATCTAGACCAAGACTGACTATTCTATAGTTGTATAAGAGACGTTCATCACTTGACTATTAAGATGCAGGTCAATGATTTAAAGAGAGTGATTGATTCCAGTGCAGTGAATGGATTTATTAGAGCACAGTATAAATGGCTGGGTGACTCTCATTTTCACAATTTTTCTTGACCTGTCAAATTGCTGTCTTTATGAAGATCAAATATTTATTGTTTCTCTTCCAACTCAACATTGCCTTCATGATGTATGCTTCAGCCTAGATATTATCATGTCATCCTTTGTGTCTCAGAGGTCTGATGGGTGTAACAATGAAAATATGAAGACTAAACTGTTTATGTTGACATCAGTCAAAATCAAAATACATTGTCGTTCCTCTGACCAAGTCACCAAAAGACAGTTATGAAGATGAAGGTACCTTCCATTACAGTTGAATAAGAATATACAAGGACTTTTTTCCTTTCATGAAATCTGTTGAATAATTGATCAAGGAAAAGTTTAACTTGGATTTATCTAAAGGACCATGCAAGATGCTTTGTCACGAAACAGAATTGTTGTCAGCATTACTCTTTTTCACTGTTGCTATTATTATACATTATGTGCTTACATAGTATAATGACAGTTAAAGCTATTAAGTTTCCCATATTTTTTCTTCAGACTTTCTTTTATATATGTCATAAGGAAAATAAAAACACGATCAAAGCAGCTGAAGTTATTTGAAGTGTTTTTACCTCCAAACACAGTAATAATTTAAAGCCTCTTTCCTTAAAAGTTTAAAGGTAATGTACTGGCACGAGATATCCCAAAACATAATATTGAGGCTAGGAAGGTTTGAATTAGAATGGTAAACTGTAAGATTAATTGATTTCCTTTCACTCTTTTTTGTATAAAATGAAAATATTTTCAGTCATATGTTGTCAAGCCCTGTATTCATGTGCCCTAGTTTAGGCATTTAAAATCTCTGTGTCTGAGTCGTCTTGGAAACTCCCTAATGCAGACAAACCAGCATTTTCTGAAGGTGATTCATGTTCTCTGTCTTAGACAGCTATCAGGAAAACCAGCATACCCTCACAAAGCACTCGTTTTTTCTTGATAATTGATTAACATATGTCTCTGGCTGTGTTAGACGTGAAAGTCTAACTCCTGTAAGTCTAAAACTAGGTGAAAATCATTATCAAACCATTATCTCCTCAGTACAATAAATTATCTTCTCTGTGTGCCCCTCTGAAATATCTAAAATGTTTGCTAACATATCTGCTAAAATTGATTTTAAACATGGTTAGATAAAACAATAATCCAGAACAAAGATGTGATTGTTTTATCCATATCAGTTTTGGGGTTTTTTTTAATTTCAAAATCTGCCTTTAAGTGAAGTGACTTTGAAAGATTAGAATAGGAATTTGATAGGGTGAAACAAATCCTATACATATTGAATGATATGCCGCAGAATTTTAGCTATGTTTTAAAATCATAGAAACACCAGTTGGTATCGGGGTTCAGTACCCCAATATTAAGGTGGTTTAAAGTCTCTTTACTTTCAAAGAGGCTTGGAGTTTTGAGCCAGATGCAAGAAGAAAAAAAGCAGAGTCTTCAGGCTTTTGTTTCTTTCAAGGTTGCTTGCTTTGTTTTGTTTATTAGTTCTCATCTTACAAATTGCTCTGTGCCCAGCTGTGGTCTGCACTGCAGCTCGGACATTTGGCTTCTCTCCCGCCCAGCTGTGTCTCTCTTCTTCTTATACTTTTTATTACATACACATTATTTATAATTTCCTACCAATATCTATTATCTATACTAAACAGGTCACTTTTACCTTGACCCAATCTCTGTGAATTACTTTGTGCCAAGCCACAGCAGAAGATGGAAAAGAAGAAGAAGAAGAAGAAGAACTTTTGGGACACGCCCCAATTTCTCCATCTTGCTTTTATCCACCTCCATTCTAAAAACCCAAAACTACAAATTTGTCACCCTATGATAAGCTAAACTACTGTGTTTCACACTCTTGAGGCTTGTAATTCATCGCTGCTTTGTGCCAGGGTCTGTGACCCCCATGGACAGAACTGAAACCCCACTGCTCACCCCCCCGGACAGGTCTTAAACCCTCCTGAACAAAACTGAAACCCCCCTTGCTTGGTTCCCTGACTGCTTTGCCAGGGTCCCTGAGCCTCCAGAGCAACTGAAGGGATGCTCTGGACTCCGACAAGTTGGAATTTATCTCTGTACATGGCCTACTTTGAAGAATAATCAAGCAAAAGTTCATCTGCTTCTCCTGCATGGAGCAGGACTCTTGAGAGAACTAGACTGGTTCAGTCACGGAGTTGTGTATTGCAGTCTTGAAAACCCCAGGAATGGAAGAAGACTCCCTGCCTCTCTCCAGGAACATTTACAAAGTAGAAATATACTTATAATTAAGACTTTTTTCCTAATTTGCATCCTGAACCTCCCAAGATGATACTTGTGGCTGCAGCACTCATCCCCTCCAATAAGAGTTTGAGTCCATCGTTCTTGTAAGTCCCCCTCGGTCAGCAGCAGCCCGTGACGAAAAAGATGAACTCAATGGCAACACACATGCAGTTCACATGCTTTCTATATACTAATTAAATGGAGGATATTTCTGCTTCTGCTTTCTAAACCTGGGGCTTCAAGGAAAAGAGTAGAGTAGCAGTTGCAAACTTCTTTCATTTCTTGCAGAATTCTACAATATAATGTATTTGCTGGAACAGTTTTATTTGAAAATTTCTGATTTTTTTTTCTGATTGAACAGTTCAGACCAATTTGAAATTAAATAAATCCATCTCAGAAGTGAAAAAAAGTCCTGAAGCATGAGTAAGTGAGTGAGTCAGTATCAGCTGGCTAAACTCAGCTATACACTCATTTTCTACAACAAAATTCAATCAAATTCCCTGTATCCTGAGTAGGCCTGCTGCTATTACTGCTGTTAATTCTACTTCTGATGTAAATAAAGGAGATAAAGGAAGTGTTTTATCACCTCATAATGATGGGGCTGCTTGCACAGCAAGGAGCATTTATCCTAGTTCAAAGCACAATATTTCAAATGTACAAAATACTGTTTGTTATAAGAAGAGTAAACCTATATTAAATGCTTTAGCAGATGTAGGTAGTATGTTTCTACAAGACTGGTGTCACACAGCAATATAAAAATAAGAACGCTGAATAAGAAAATGAAGATATGGCTGCCCTGAAATGTAAGTAGGTCTTGAGAGCAATATACTTTTTATTCAAGAACTATTTTGAAAACACGGGATAATTTTTTAATGTAAAATAGACTTGCATTACATCCAAAATTGTGTCTGTCTTTGCAAACATCAGAACACTACTGTTTGTCAGAAGTGTTCACAAAAGAGACATTTTAACTTCCATGCTGATAAATACAAATTATTATACGATTTTTTAGTTCTTTAGAGTACAGAATCTTTAATAATAGACTTCAGAGTTTTGGAAATTTTTTTTCCATTCAAGTGATAGAAATCATTCAAGATGATTAATCAAACTAATAGATGACAAATAAAAAAGCTACTAGGAAACCTAACAAAATACAGAAATAACTATACAGTTGTTTTTTAAATCGTGTTTCTTTTGAGTAACTCATTTTTCTACAAAAACTGTGGTCTTTTCATGACATTTTACAAGGACAGAATACATGAACTATTGTGTGCTGTTTGAGAAAATACGGCTGTGATGTCATAGCTAAAAGAGATGTTTATTTTTCACCAGGCACACTTCTGTATCCACGGGTGGTGACAGTGTTGCTATAGTGTAACATGACTTCCTCTCTAACCAAGATAAAGAGGAATTGTGCACAGGGTCTAGAAAACAAAAACTGACTTTTTTCAGCAGTTTGGGAATAAAGGCAGAATTTACAACCCAATCAATCCTTTTGACTGTGATGGTTAATATTTGGCACTAAAATGGACCATGGGCTATCAGCTGGCCCTGAGGGCAAGTAGCACACCATGGCCCGTATCCTCATGGCTCTAGTCTCACCCTTTCCAAAACAACATGGCCTGATCTTTGCTGACTTTGGGAAGGCTCTCTGGCAAATATTTCTTATTCAAAAGACTCAAAAATAAGCAAAATTCAAAAGTGTGTGATATCATTGTGTCAGCACCTCATCTGCCACTTGTACCCAAAAACAACCACATTGAAAGAAGCAAGTCTACTGTCAGAGTCAATCACAGGTGCTTTCCACTGGGAACATAAAAACACACCCCTGCTTTTCTCCCTGAACTCCCTGAATATCCCACCACACTGTGGGAAAGGAAGGGAACCTTTAGTCATTTTTCCAAGCAAAGCCCGGTTTTGGAAAATCAGAATTAGCAATTAATGTTACCATTGTCATATCACATTTCTTTATAAAGAATATGTCTTGGAGAAGGCAAAAAGGATAAAAACAGACTGCCAAGAGTCTAAATAAAGCAGACTTGGTCAAAGAAACTTGGATTCTCTAGTAATGTAAGTTACTTGGTCACTTGAGTTGAAAACTTGAATTGAAAAATTTGGAGGTTTTAGAATATTGAAGGAGTGAAACATTGATAAAGACTTTCAAGCAGAAAAGCAGGAAGTTGATGTAGAAACCTGATACCATTTCAGATGGGATTATAAAATGATGCTGCCTCTTGTAATAAGGCATTTAGATTAGGATCAAAGAGGTCTCTCGCACATCCATGGCTTTTTCTTTTTCTGCTTTTAAAAGTACACTTCTATTTCTGTGTAGAGAAAAAGATTCCTCATCTCCTCTTCAACATGAACAGAGGCTTAAGTAGTAGGAGCAGTATTTTGTCTTTGATTTTTCTTTCAGTATTACCCAATAGTTTATGTTTTAAATTGCATGTGAACAGTCTATCTCAAAATTAATGCCACTATTTTATTTCTAAGGATTACATTATACATAATGAGCTAAACTCTATAGCTCTTATAATAAACCAGCATTTGCATTAGAAAAATAAATTTTCTCTTACTGACGACTGCCTTTTTTTCTGAGATGATTTGCACACAATGATTTCTTCTAAGGAGAGGAAGATGTAGTTTGCTAATGTAAGCTAAAGCAGCTGGATTTAAAAAATGCACACAATAGTAGACAAAACTTCATTGTCACAGTGTGATTCATTCTATGCTTTATTTCCTTCTAACAATTTTCTAATTAAAGTATTGAGTTTTAAAAGCATTTTTTGTTCTGAAATTGATGGAGCCACAAGAGGTTTCTAAGGCGAACACTATGTATGGCTTTATGAACACTTCGAGCTTGCATAAACCTGTATGGTCTCTAAACTTACCCTCACCATTCCTCAGCAGTCCTTTGCTCCCTCTCCTTTAAGCCAGCAAAAAAACTTCAGGAGCCATGCAACAGCCAGACTGAGTTAAATTAAGCTTTCCACCACTATCACCTTATTTTTTGCTAGGTTAGTTTTAACGTAGATCTGTTCCTGACCTTGTTCTCTGTCCAGCTACATGGATACCAATCTGCACTAAGGACTGTAGAAAAAAGAAGGAACGAATACCCACACTTACAACAGAGTGGTAATCCAGTTCTTTCAGTATCAGATTAAAAACCTCAGTGAATCACAATGTAAATTTTAGTAAGGAGGTAAAAACATGCCACTGAAAATAAATGTCATGTCTCATATGACAGTCAATATTCTTCATCATAGAATCACTAAGTTAATAATTAAGTTCATAATTTAAAAAAATAGAATTACATTATGCCCTCAAAACCCAAGAAATGTTCATATGACATTCAAGTATTTGTTCAGAACATATTTCTCCCACATTATATTGATGTATTTCCCTGTGCAAGAAATACTCTCCAAACAGAGATTTCTATGTGCTGCTGAAAGAAAGTGTGACTACTTGGTGGTAGTCAGAGATGAGAATATTGTCTTCAGATTGTGGTAGAGTTAGAGCCTAGCAGAAAGCTTTGTACTGATCTCCATACCAGACATTTTGTTATAATTCTAATTATGTTGTTTTAAATCTTATTTAATTGTATGTTTACATTATGAAGCTTATTAATTTCTTTTTTGTGTGTGTTTCCTGATTCCCTGGCCCATTCATATGTCAGATCATTCCTCTAAGCTAACACTAATTCTGAATTTAATTGACATGTAAAATGAAAATGTCAATGACAGGGTATTTTTAACACATAGTGGCAAGTTCAGATTTACTCCTCTTCAGTATTAATTCCTGACAGTTATTGTCCCATTTAACTTAGGATAGAATTTTAAATAGAGACATTATCATCTGATGACTAAATGTTCCTTTTTATCTCATTTGTATCAATTGTCAGTGCATAGAGACATTATCATGATCAATTCAAATGTATGAATAGTTGTGCCACCCATGAAAACTGTCTCAAGAGAACAAAGCCCTGATGAATGCCTGTTCTTTTGTTTCAATTTTTACTGACATTCACTGCTAAGTCATCTTATAGGAGCTTGTGTTTTGGACTGTGAAGTGCTGGACTGTAGAATAATTCAAAAGTTCTGATTGATTAGAAAGCTTTTTTAGTAACCTGACATGGCAAGGTTTTGAATATTATATCTGAGTCACATATTTCACTGAAGCCTTCTAAGGGATGAAGATTAGAATTTTAATTTTGATTAATAGGGAAAGAGATACAAAAGGAAACCTAGGCTAGTATAACAATAAAGTCCTGGAATTACAAACCTGATACCACAATCTAACCTCAATATAATTTTTTAAAAGAAATTAATAACCTTCTTTTATTTGAGAATTTTTTTCCTTTTTTTATTAAAAAAAGAGAAAAGCTTACACAGAACAAGATGGAATGTCACCATTCAAATTTTCTATTTTCCAGATAAGCTAGTGGTAAACTCCTAGGCTCCAGTAAACAGTGTGTGAACAGGACAAATGGCAAGTATTTGCAGGTGTACCAGCACTGAGCTCAGCTTGTGCTGTCAGTGCCTGGGAGCACTCACCAGCTGCCCAGCCACAGCTGCACCTCTCCCCAGGAGCCTGCTTCTTTCTTGCACTTGTGGAGATGGGCAAATTGTACCCTTCAAGAGCTCAGAGACCAAAGCTAAGATTTTTATTGAACCAGTTTGTCAGATCCTGTGCTCTTACAGAAATCACCCTGGTTGAGGAAAGTTGTCTTTTTACTGGCTGAGATATTTCTGGAACCAAAGTCTTCTTCATAGGAAACCTTGAAAAGACTCAGTCTTACATCCTCACTCCAAAACTGTTAATTTATTTGCCATGGAAAGCTGTCAAATTTTAATCCATTTTGAATAAAGTTTCTCATACACTTGAAAGGCATCCCCATTGAGCTGGGAAACTGCCACTGCGACACAAATAACAGGCCAAATTTAGGAAAGTGCCTCCTTAGAAATGCATTCTCATGCACCCTTGATTTTAGGTGTATGCCTCAGCATCATTGTTAGATCTCAGTGTCCATAGTCATTAATAAAAGGTTATCAAATATTGGGTTTGCTGCTGTTTAGTTCTTCCATAATGTGGAAACCTCACTTCATGCTGTAAAGATGTTATTTCTGCTTAGAAGATAAAGATTTTTAAAATTATGTTATAAATAAAAGTAACCATTTAAAAAAAAAAAAAAAAAAGACCATTTAGTGGAAAAAATGAACTGTTGCTGTAGAAGTTCTACTTCTTTGGAAGCAGAGTTACTTGCTTAATTCAGTATGTAGGAAAGAACAAGGAATTTCATTCACTGATCCCTGCAGTGAGGCCAGCTCAGAATCTAACTAAAATATGAAAGCTTTATAGTCTGGTTTTGGTTTACTACTGATGTTTGATTGGAGGAGAACTCCCAGTCTTTGTAACCAGCTATTGCAATAAAAATTTGAAGCTCAGTGCACCTCTGAGATATTTAAATTTATACTTATAGCTAGCTATTCATTTGAAATATGATATGTTATGTAGATATAAAATCTATCAGTATCAACTGGACCTGTTAGTTTATTAGGCAAATAAACTAATGCAAGGTGCGGGGTGGGAGGGGGGGTGCATATTTTTGAGGAGTTAAAATGCTCTTTCCAAAGTATGACAGCAAGAAATATAATTGCACAGCTCAAAGTTAATTTGGGGACTAAAATCAAGTGCATAGAACCAAAATTGTTCTTCACAACAAAACAGATTATCAAGGAGATGACTTTTTTCTTGTATTTTTTCTTTTTTGTAAATGATGAGTTTCAAGAACAAAACCCTCATTTTTAACCTTTTTTACAACTTTTAAAAGTTTTTCAATATATAGCTTATCATTATTGTTTATTTTTCTGAGTACCCTATATAAAATTACTTCTGATGCCTTGCCACCTATATTTTACATATATTATTAAAATTATAGGGATTAAATAAAATAGCCTTAAAATATGTTTCCTATTGATATTGAATGTTTTAGAATCAAGTAATTATATAATTGGTTTTAATTGCATAAAACTGAACCATTTCATGTTAATTCAAAGTAAATCAACTTTGACTTAAAGTGATTTAATTTATTAATATACCATAGACAGGAGCAGATTATCTCACCATTACAGTAATTCACAATAGATTAGGTTACACTTTTTTCTACTCTTCCGTGCAGAAAGTAAGAATAACTGCAGTCAATATTATCGTTTTCCACAAGTGTTTTTGTCAAGGAGTATAGTCTCAGATCTGTACTACCATGTGTTGATTCAAGCAGGGTAGGTATTCCAAAAGGATGCATACTTTGCTCCAAGTTGGGAGGGCAGTTAAGTTCCATTCCTCTCCTTACTAATACCACAAGTGCAGAGTAAGGTGGGGAGTGAGGTGTAGTCAATGGAGCTCAGGTCACCACAATCAGTGTACTCTGGGTATTGGGTTCAGCTTTTCCCAAAATACAAACATAGGCTAAGTCAGTTAGGTACAAGGTTTTAACACTTTGTCTGGTACAAATGTTTCTATTTTTCCTAGCCAACTTGACAAAACATTCAAATAGTTGATATACAAATAACTGACAGGACAGATCCTAAGTTCTGAAGAACCCACATTAGAACCTATAAGTGTTCCCAAAAAAATACCACCTACATTTTCCTTTCTTCTCAATGCTCCCAAACCATCAGTGTAGTATGATTTGTCGGATTCCTTAGTCAAGTCAAAGAATTTGCTAAAGTTATTAGCAAAAGTGTCATTTTTAATATTTTGCACATAAAGACCTAATTTTAAAGTAATTTTGAAGATCTGTTTAAGGAAATAGAAACTGGGCTTTCTGATAAGCCAGCTTTTCATCAATAGAGATTCACTAGATTCACTTTCTCACCCACAAAAAAAAAAAAGAGTCCCCAGTCTTTTGTTCATATGCATTTAATCACTCATGCTATAAGGAGATTATGAAAGATCTCATTTCATGTTATAAAGACTTGACCCTTCATCCCCAGATGGCAATTTATATGATGAATCCATTATAATTTCAGGTCCTGAAGTCTGCAGATGACAGTTTCCCCAGTGCACAATAACAATGCATATTCTATCTGTTCTGTATAGAGTAGCCAAAACTCTTTTTACAAGGAGGTTTCAGCACCTTACACAGCTTTTAAAAATACACTTCTATTGTGTATTTTTGTGTGACAGTGTTAGTGTACTGGATATAGTGCACTAAATTTCTTATTGATCTATGAATCAACACAGAATGTATTTTTTACATATGCAGACATATAGAGAGAGATAGATATAGACATATAGACATATGGGACTAATCAAAAGTACTCAAGCTATCAAGTAGCTACCCTAAATACACTACCAAATGTGTTTAGAATCCTGCATTCGCCAAGAAAGGAGGGAGGGATCATATTTTTTAAAATATCCACTGGTCCTCCTAAAACTAAAAGGATATCACTGTAAGAGTCAAAACAAAATATCTCCTCACTACTACAACAGGGAAAATATATAGGGAGTCTGATTGTGTAGTGCTGGAACTCTGTTGCCTTTGTTGACGTTGCATTCTACAGCAAGGTGAAGGAGGATTATGTCTTTACCACTACATAGCATTTAGCAGATGCCACTAACATAGTCAAACAATGTCTTTATTACTTTAAATAATTTTAGAAACAGAAATGATCATGTAAAATATTCCAATATTATTTTTAATCTTTCCCCATTTCTTTTTACAATCAAATATCAAATAGAGTAACTCCTTACATTTTATCTTTATTTCCCATTCTTACTTAGAGGTTCTGGGGAATAAACTGAAAACAGATGGCTAGGTTTACAAAGCTTTACCTTACGCAGTAAAATGAGGCTCTGCGCAGATGGACCTGTAGATACTAGTGCCAGTATTGTACCTTATCCATATGAATCTCAAGAGTTATGGCAGAAGTAATTATTTTCAAATTCATCCTTGGATATAACCTAATACCTCCCAGTTTGCATGGCTCTACTCTTTCTAGCATTGGAATAGCAGGAAAAAGCGAAATAAATATTGACATGTTTGCATGGTAAGTCAGACACAATACGTTAACTAGTAGTTTGATGTTTTTTAAGAAAATACTTTTTCTCTGGCCACAGCAGCACGAATCATTCAGGGGAGTATGCACTGCATCAGATCAGTGTTTTCACATCAGAGGATTCAGGTTCCTGCAGACAAAGTTTTATGGGATGGAGTCTGTGGAGCTAACAGGCAAGAGGCACTGAGTTGATGACATTATCTATGACAGGAAAAAGTTGTTGCAACACCTTTAAAAACTGAACGCCATTTAATCACAAATCTCTCCTCCAGGACTTACTATATTCAATGTATAGTGGGAATATTCTCAAATCTTAATTTTTCTAAATCTCCTGTCCTGTTATCAGTCAGCTACAGATCCTGCAGCATGTTAGGTGGAGATCCAGTGGGTTGGATATAGTATAAGCATGGGATGGACTATTTTCATCACTTAAAAGAAAGACTCTTCCAGTGGTTACCTTAAAGACTGATAAAAGATTTAGGATTAGGTCTATATTGAGAAAGATTATGCAAGTAAAAATGCAAAGACACCTGTCGCCCTTGGTTTTCCACGTTTTTACTTTGCCTTCTAATGTTTTCATTTTGCCTTCTGATGTTTGCAGAACTCTGAGTCAGATTCTCACACTTTCTCTTGTAAACAGAGAATGTTTACATATTTTCTCCTCTACAAGGAGTTTCATGACTGATGGTGATGTTCACCAATGAGATTGGAGAGGTGGCAACACCTTTAACCAATCTCTTGCCTTTTGTACAGTTTTATATAAATTGAAGTCAGAATTTAAAATAAAGAGCATTCCTGCTGACCTCAGACCTCGTCCCTGCCTTGTCCTTTTGTGTCCTATTTTGACAGACATCTACAGGATTTTTGGACAACCTTGTAGCAAAGGCTTTTTCTACAGCTTGGTTCATATGTGAGAATATTCATATTTCAGACTTAATTACCACAAACTGCAAATAGGAAAAAAACAAATACAGAAATGCAATTTCTAACAATCACAAACACAAAGATAGAGGTGTGCCTTCCTAGATGTTGTTATGCTGTCTTTTAATATGAGTATGATTTAAAATGTTGATGCCAACATTTACAGATCTCTAAAGAGATAATGCACAGGGTTTCCAGTTTCTACTATATCTGAAATACACAAAACAATAAAGAGCCAATGATCTTTACAGAAAGAAAGTCATAGATGTTACTTTTCCTTTTAAATATTCTATTGCTCTTCAATCATTCCAATTTACCCTATTTTCTTCTTCAGTTAGATCTGTGAAGTTTTCATCGCCTGATCCCAAAATAAGAAATCAATTAGGTTGAAAAAGACCTTGGAGATCATTGAGTCCAAATTATGATCTAAAACCACCTTTTCAACTAGACCATGGCACTGAGTGCCACATGCAGTTTTTTCTTAAACACCTCCAGGGACAGCAACTCCACCACCTTCCTGGGCAGCCCATTCCAATGCTCAGTCA
>VZSR01000262.1:5538025-5621343 GCA_013398615.1 Brachypodius melanocephalos | reverse complement strand
TTTTGTATTGTCTGCAAACTTGCTCAGTATCCCTTCCAGTCCTGCATCCAAATTATTTATGAAGATGGTGAATAGCACAGGGCCAAGGATGGAGCCCTGTGGAACTCCTCTAGTGCCAAGTCACCAGTCTGATGTCACCCTGTTCACTATAGCCATTTGTTTAGTTGCTCACCCATTGCATTAAGTGTTTATCCAGCTGTGGGATGGACATTTTGTACTAAGAGTTAGGTCAAAGCTAGTGTTCCCTCATTGCTTACTGTGGGCTACTATTTGATAAAAAAAAATTAATTTTGTTTCTTTTTAAATCATAGGATTTAAACAGGTCTGGCTTTCTTCTGAATTTCCCTTACATTTTTGTTCTCATGCAGAAGAAATGTATCATAATGTTTTAACATTAAAAGTGTTTTACAGTAGCAAGATTGACTTCATGCTAAGTAAATTTTATTCCCTTACATTAGCTTTTGGAAACTAAAGCAAACACATCAGTGATTTTATGTCATTCTCTGCAAGACAGGAAAGAAATGTGCAATTAACGCTGCAAGCAGCTTTAAAAGTTTCTCTCCTGGCAACAAACACTACTAATAAAATCAACAGCTCAGTTTCTTACAAACTTTAGCATTTTCAGCTTACATGTTTGCTAACATAATTTGTAATAATTAAAATCATTCTGAAATTGTTGTCATGACCAGCTCTAGAATATAATGTTGTTGTACAACTGTGTCTCTCATGCTTCATACCGTAATGAGAAGATAGCCCAATTATTTTACAGTCATGAATAGATCTTATTTGCTTTATGTCTCCCCTCCTTCCAAATCAGTATATTCTAGTTAAATGTGTATAGCACACAGAACACAGATTTTCTGCATTGTCCAGTTAATGAACTTCCAATAAGAAAGACTTTTGGAATGTTTAAGACTTGAGGTATGAAATAATTATTGCATGAGATAAAAATTGCAACCTAAAATAATAATAAAAAGCAACAGCAAAAAAAAAAGTTAAAACTCACGGGTCAGGATATAGTTCAATAGGACAGAAAAGAAAAGGAGAATAATAATGATAAAATACTATATAGAACAAGTGAGGCACAACATTTATCACCACCCGCTGATAAATGCCCAGCAAATTTCTGAGTAACATTCACTGCCCCTCACAAATTTTCCTCAATTTTATTGTTTAGTATTATGCCATATGGTTTGGAATATCCCTTTGGTCAGCTGGGGTCAGCTGTTCTGGCTGTGTCCCCTCCCAGATTTTTGTGCCATCATCCTCTCTGGCAGGGAAGAATGAGAAGGTGAAAAGTCCCTGACTTAGTGTAAGTGCTGCTCAGCAACAACAAAACCATCAGTGTGTTACCAACATTATTCTAACCCTGAATCCAAACCACAACACTGTACCAGCTACTAGGTAAAAGAACCAACTCTACGCCAGCTAAAATCAGAGCACTAACCAAGATGAGATCTGCTTATTGTAAAACACTTATGGTTTGTACAGAGGCTTTACTATACGTGTCTATATGTGTTTATATGTGTTTTAAGAATCAAATAAGACCTTCTTCTATTTTGATAAGCTAAGTTTTCATCTCAGCTAAAGGAATAGCAAGATGATTTTATATGCAAATATTGCAAAACAATCTCTTCTAAGTGGAATATCCTATTTTGTCAGCTCACTGTATGAAAAAAAACAAAAGTAAACAAAAGCACTTGTTTAGATCAGTATCAAAAAGGTATTTCAGATTTTTCTTTGAAAAAAGGAAAATACAAGTATATTTTCCTTTTCTAAGAAAAATAGTTTAACTTTTTTTACAAATTATACTCTAAGAATAACATTAATTATAATAAAAACCTACAGAGGTTTTAGTCCAAGAATATGTACATTAAAGGAAGAAATAAATAAATATTTGGGCCATTTTTAACTTTTAAATACATCAGAAAAATTACTTTTCCATTTCTTTCTTTCTTTATTATTTAAAAACCAGTTTAGATTAGGAACAGGTTTTGGGTTTTGTTTTGTTTGTTTGTTTGTTTGGCTTTGGTTATTGAGTTTTTTTAATTCTTGAAATATTTTGTGCAGATTTACTGCCTATTATCTGGGGGGAAAAAATCACCTTAGTAAAATTATGACTGGAATAATGCTCCAGAGCATGAATTCAGATGCAAATGTTGGAAGTGACTGATCAGGACCTGTATGACCTATCACTGCAATTGACCATGACATTGCTGTCGTGTTTATGGAAAAAGTAATCCAGACACAACCACATGTTGTGAAGCTGGCAAATTATCACAACAAAAAATGTACAAGATGCCAGAACTGCATTTCCCAATGGCTCCTAACTTTTGTTTCACACTTTCAGTTTTAGAGGCTAGTCTCTCGTTCTGCAACCATCTCTATTGCATAAACCTTGCTTGAACACACGATCAAGGAAAAGAACGCTGTTTCTAATTGAAATGTGTCTTTTAGCCTGAGTGAAACAATTTCCATCCCTTGCCTTTCCAAAATATTTATGAATACCTTTGAAATAAAGTTTGAATCACTAAAATGTTAATTACAATGTTATTAAATTCTGTACCAAAGTAATATTGTGTACTTACTTCAAGTGTTTTGCTCTGTTGAAACAAATCATTTAGGTCAACACATGTTTGGTCAACACTTTAGCCGGACCAAAGCTGTTCTTTGCTGGTGAAAAGAATTGAGGTTGAAACATTTATTTCTAAGCATATGCCATTGCTCTCCCATGGTGTGCAGCCAGCCTAGGTTTCTGGCTCACTCTTAAATGGGAGATCTGCCAGAGGAAATCTAGCCAGGCTCTCATGGAACTGGTTTTGGTCTACAGAAGATATGTACCACTCTGTGAATTGTAGGCATAAGAGGATGGGGAGAATTGTTCACCACATTGCTGTGTTCCAGATTACTCTACAAGGGATAGTTAGAGTTAAATGAGTTTGGTTACAGAAGAAATTATGTGGAGCATTGTTCCCACACTTAGCACTGTGGTTAGATGCTTGAGGTTATAGTTGGAATGGCTATATCCATCCAGTTCTGAACTTAAGGGTAGGAGAGATGTCAGCTACCAATGGCATAAAAGGCAAAGAGTAATAAACCCCAGTATTTGATACTGATGTTTCGAAGTATCTCTAAAATACAATTCCTAATAGTAATTCGAAACAAATCCACTTCCCAAGTGCAGTGCAAACCTCCACACAAGAAATTAATAACTTAAACAAAGCCTTTCATCCATTCTAGGAAAGGGACTGCTAGAAAGGATCACAAAATTTATCAGCAGCTCAGAAAAAGTTCAGTTATTTGTTTCAGAGTAGCATTCAACCAAGTGGTAAGATCTTGTAAAATATCTGTCTGTGTCTTCCATTTTTCTCTCTCATTCTAAATTCCTCTCTCCATGTCTCACAGGGTACTCTCTCCTTATGTCATACATTGTATAATACTATTTATGTGTTCTTATGTCGGAATCCATCCATATAGATTGCTATTCTCCATCACAGAATTATAAACAGTACTACGGAAAAGTTGTTCCCTATTTGTTTGAATTGTTCTAGCCATCAGGGCTAAACTACAATGGCTTCTAGTTGTCTGTAAATAGATTTGTCCTTAGGGCTTGGAAGGCAGTTTATTTTTTCTGAATCACTGTATAAATATGATGCACTTGAATAGAAATTGTAAATGTACCCAAAATGCTATAGGGCCTTCACTATGCCAAAATGAGGACTGTGAAATTTTCCTTTCTCTTTTCATCATAAATTGAGCTAATTTTTGTTTTAGAGATAAAACTGACTAGAACAAAGGGAATTATATTGAGCTGGAAGACAGAGAGAAAAGTGAAGCACCCATAATCCAAGAGAAAAAGGTCAGTGACATGCTACACCACTGAGACACAAATAAATCTTTTGGCAAGTTTCTTGGTGATGTCTCTTACCTGGGCCCCAAGAAGGCAAAAAATCTTCCTTTATTAATTATAGAATTATTCCACAATTCTCAACAGTTCACTCCAAAGTCTGTCCCCACCAAAAGCAACACCCCAACAGGCTGTGAACTGCAGCAGAATGGATGAATGTGCACCATATGGATTATTTTCCCTAAGTGAAAACTTAAGAAATGCAGGCTCCTCTTCTGTCCTCTCGATCTTCTCTAAAACAGCTAGAACCTACATTTGTTTTTTGACATTTCCTTTAATGTCTTCAACACAATCTTGATGTGTTATCAATTGTTTTCTTAGCTAGTATCTTCCCTTTTCTGTCCTTTTCCATGATCCCTATGCTTTAACGTGCTTTCCTTCATTTTTCCTTCACTTTATATAGATTTTGTCTCTTTCGCATCTTCATTTTCATTGAAATTTTGCTAGACAGAAGAATATAGGCCACTTCTTTTGTAACTCCACAATGGGCTAGGGTCTAGATATTAAACTGCACTGACATCAAAAAACAGATTTTGGTCAAAGGATATCTGTGATACTATAGTATGTTTGAAGAAATGTTAAGACTATTTAGAGGCAAGAATAAAATATCAACTTCAAAGAGCCTGCATTATTCAATAAACCTGAGACCTTGTAGATGAACACAGGCTAGCCAACGCACTGTGAAAAAGGAATTCTTGTGTATTGTGAGAACAAACCAGACTTTGAAACTTGCTGCATCTCAACACAATCACGATATCAAACAGGCAGTGACATGTGGGTACATATATTAAACTGCAGCACTTCTATTGAAACTGTTTGAAAATAGCACTTTCTTCTGCCTCAGATCTGTTTCCTCTGTATGCTCAGTGTTACACCTGCATGCTCCAGGGAAAAGATAAGTTTGCTACTATTGGACTTTGAAGTGAAAACATAGCAATGAGGAACTGAATTACATTCTACCTCTTCATGGATCTTCAAAAGAATTTGCATTTTATGTTCCAGAAATATGATTCACCCCTCTCTACTGTTTCATAATTTAACATCAATGAGACTATGCCTTGAAGCCATTTACTGATCAATAAAACTGTTATTGGAGTTTATAATAATCGTGAAATAGATAACTTTAGGGAAGTTTGCAGGCATGTCAATTAGAAAATATTAAACACATCTACTGAAGACTTATTGTAAGCAAAGACAAATCCCCAGGTTCTGTCCTTTGCAGCCATTTTTCTGCACGATTCTTCCCCTTAGAAAGAAAGCAGTGACATGAATGGAGCACTGACACAGTAATTAACCTACTTCACCTGTACTAACAAGAACAGCTGCTGTCCATCTCATAAAATAGAAAATTGAAACCGGTTTATTTCCCATTGCAATGAAGGCCTCACAGCTCCATTCTGAGAAATTCTTGTCAAATATAAAATACCATCTAATTAATCCAAATATTTTTGCATCTTTAAATATGTAATTGGCATTTTTTTTACAACATAATAGAATCACTTACTGTACACTGTCTGCTACTTGCCAAAAGAACAGACAATGTATAAACACTGGAAATAATATTGCACGTGTCAAATCTGAGAGAAAAAATATGTTGCTTTTTCAAAATTGAATGAACACTTTATAGAAATGTAGAACGTTCTACCCCAGCAGGTTTAGTTACTCAGACTTCATTTTACTATTTTGTGCTAGGACAAAGATTTATGTCTCCATCAGAATAAAACAGAACTAACACAGACTACATTGGTTTTGAAGCAGAAAAATGGGGAAAGCAACATATTGCCAATGTTGAATAGCACCAACAGACACAAACCCATTGCTAAGCATTTCTAGAAGATTATCCAAGTACTTCACTCAGTTTTGAGCTCTATTGCAATGAATTATTGAGCTTTCCTCTTCCCTGTGGCATGGCAGGCACACTCTGGTTCCAGCAACTGTTTCCCCAGGTTAATTCTGATCCAGTGATTTCTCATGTTTTCTATCCCAATCAAGCAAAAAATAGATTTTGTTCTCAAGCAAGTTACAATTTATTCAAGTTCTCTATATACATCCTAAAGGTCTTTGTATATTTAACAAATAAACATAAGGCTGCTAAACAGTTCTAAATCTTGTAGAAAAATAAAGTGTTCTCTATAACATTCTTTCAAAAGTGGGAGGGCTCTTGGAAGAGGAGAGCTGCTGCAGGTTATTGAATTCAATGAATTTTAGCCATCTGAAATGTAGATATCCAGGTCTGAATTAATTTTGCTATATTTTTCTGTAGAGATGACAAAAATATATAGGCAATTCCAGAGTATGATTTATTTTAGATGTCAACAGCAGGATGAGATGAAGTGCACCCCGGGGGTGACTATTACTCTTTTCTGAACCTGAAGAAAACCTGAGGTGTCTATCCAGGCAGTAGAAATCTGCAATATATATTTAAATGCTCACTGAAATTAATTCCACCCTGTTTGCCTTATAGTTTTATCAGAAAAATTGTGTCTTTCATTTTAGACAGGGTTCTACATGTGTATTTCTGGTTGCATTGCTTCTGATTGTATGGGTGCATCATGGATGCCGTCATCTGAAACTACCCAAGAACAACAAGAAGCAATCCAGACAGAGAATTCTTTGCTCTACAGTCACTGGGGCTATGTATGAAGCACCATGCAGTGTACGGTTTAAATGTGGAACCTCTAACACTTGGCAATCCTGGGACACGGAATGTCTGAGAATGCAGCATCTTTACGATTCCTTGTACCTAGGAGTCAAAGTATTTGTGATGTCACTTCTGCACATAGAAGTTTACACAGTCATCCAAAGGCACAATTTTACCTATTTCATTCCTGTCTTCTGTGGTAGCAATTCAGTATCAGTACACACTGGATTAAAGAACATGGATAATCAGCATAACCACAAATATAGCTAACATGATTACCAATAAAGCCAAAATAAAGAACCATGACAATAGCTTAAAAAAAAACCTGTAGAAAATATGAATTCCACTGTCTAAATATCAGGTTACTAGAAGAGAATACCTTACTAAAATCCAAAAGAGAAAGAACATGCTTTGTTTGAAATAATCCAATTACTATATTATTTTATTAAATGTGTTGTTTCATGCTATATTATTTTATAAAATGTGCTGTTATATGGTGCAGGCAGCATTCAAAATAAAAATGGGGAAGTGTATATAGAACAGATTTCTCTGCAGTACATGCAGAGTTTTCTAGTTTACATGCATGAAGTGGCTACTAGATTGTTATTTACTAGTTCATTTTAAGCCGTGTTTACATATATTTTTCCACAGAATCAGAATGCATTGGAATGCAGATTTGTGAGCATGTTTTCTATGCTCAATTGGCTCACCATTTAAAGTTGTGTGTTACTTAAAGAGACAGATCACTTTAGAGTACCACATATCCCTACTATATTGTTTTCAGTAGATCAGAATGCAGACAGCAGAGGATGAAATGGGATGAACCAAATTGCTTCCGACCATTTTTTCTTTGTGTGATGCCACAGGCCCCAACTGCATCTACTTAACCTCTCCTCTCCAAAGCTCTCCATCACATCTACGCCCTTTCTTTTATGTTCTGTTTTTCTAAGATGGCCTTTACATCTCATATTCATTCTGTGTGATCAACATCAACTCAAATCCCACAGTAATTTCATGATATCATAAAATTTTAAAATCTATTACATTATCTTTAAAGAAATATGTGCTTTAAAATATTTTAACACAGTCTACCAGCAGCAATTCAGCTGAAGAACACACATCTGTTTACTGGAAGGCTTCTCTCCCTTCCTTTGCAGTGCAGAGAGAAAATACCATCTTTTAAAAGGATATTGAACAGAATGTTGCTTACAATTCAGTAAGTAACACACTTCCTCCTGAGCCAGAATTGGAGAACTGCCTCAGCACACTGTTTTAAAAGTTTTCTTTTATCTGCAGCTGCCATCTTTCAAAATTACTCTTACTGGTGACATTCTTTGCACTGGTAGACTCACTTTTCAAACTGTCCATTTTATCTTTCATTCATGTAGTTATTTATTTCTTCAGCAATTTCCTAACTTTTTTTGCCATATTTGCAATAACTCATAGGAAAATAAAAACAAGCATCTTCTGGAACCATGAACAATTTTAAATTATTATCTATTTAGTATGTGCTCCATACAGGGACTTTGCAACAGTGCCTCAAGAGACTTGCAAAATTACCTGGCAAGCATTTCATAGTATGTAAATGGTAACAAAGGTTACTGTTCAGGTTCTTTCTTTGCTCTCTCTTCATGAAGATTTCTTCTTCACAGAGGAATAAAACCTAGCTACAAGGAATGGCAGAAGAATTGAAAAAGGTTCTGACAGCGGACCTTAAACAGGTCATAAGCATGGCCAAACTGACAAGTAACACTTTGTCCATGCCAAAAGAAGGTTTCTGGTTCAAAGAATCACTGAAGTTCAGGGCTTGGATGGATTTGTGAGGGTGTTGTCAGTCTCTTCTCTCACCTGTAAACTCTCACATAGCAAAGGCCACTGTGGAGGTCAAAGGCAGCATTCAAGTCAAGATGGTGACAGCCATTTGGGATAAAGGCAGAAGGTTAGAAATTATTATCTAAGCCCTACTGACTAAAATACATAATTCTTACACAATAAAACCTGTCAGCAAATGATATTTTTCAGAATATTTTTCAGTTAGCTAAGTTGAAATTTCCTTGGCCAAGTTTTCAATCTTGCCTAAACATGCACCAAAGAAATAAAACACTAAACATGCCGGTTTAGTTGTACTTTCAAATTTTTTTTAGGGGGGGGATCATATTTATTATTTTGGCAGTCATCTATGTCCATCCTTCAAAAGTCATGTTTGGACAAACATTCTGCATTTTTTTCTCCCTTTTTTCACCTCTTTTCACCTCGGGGGTCACAAGGAATTTACTTGTTGCTGTTGTACCCTATGAATGTACAGACCTTTGAAATGTCTCCCTCTCCATCAGGCAGTTTTGCCAATACTGATGCAGCATCATCCTGTAGAAACAGAATGTACCTGACCCTCAGGACTTATGTACATGACCCTCAGGACTTGTGGTCTTGTTCAGCTTTCCTTCCCTAACCTTATTTCTCCCCTCCTGTATTCTCATCTATACGACTCATTTTGGTTCATTGCCTGCATTTCTCTTTTTCTATTTATTCATTCTGTTCACAATGTTTTTATTTCTTTCTTCTTTGTTCAGTTTTATTCGCCCTCCATTTCTACCAGTCCTATCTGTGCCACCTCCACGTTTTCTCAATTATTAGTCTTCCTTTGTTTTTTTCTCACACCTTTGTCCAATTTTCAGTCCCAGGCTCTTCCTTTCCCTTTTGTCTTGCAATCTAGAAAGCTCTAGAAGTGCTCCTCTCCAGCTTATGGCTAACCTATGAGAGCATTTATTCCCTCCTAGTTCATTGGGATTTTTCACTGTTTTTCTTTCCAGAATGCTTCTGTAAATTAAAAGGCCAAGAGTAGCCCATTTTTCTCTTGGCTAGAAAAAGGAACAGATTCAGATCATGCAGTCTTAGTCCATTTCCATCATCAGCAAGCTCACAGGGATTATAACTGGAATATGATTCTAGCAGCTGCAGCTGGCAGACCAGGATCCAAAATTTATATGAGTCCTGATGGACTCTTGATGGGGTGAGGTTGGCATGATAAGGTATATATCCTGCCATAAGGAGAAATATAACTCTAAAAAACAGTGTTAAACATTGCATCATGGTGTCTGTCACTTTGGGAGAACTGAAGGGGTTTTTTTCTCCTCCTAGACTGGACTGTTGTGTTACAGCCAAGACAACGATTTGACCATAGCCTTTGGGGGATTTTTTCATGTAACAAATATTATTGCTGTATAATTCAGTAGAAGACACTAGAGATCCTGAGGATCAGTGCTTTTTGTTCTCTTAGCCTTCTACTACTATTCCTTTTCATATTTCAGAAAGAAGATTAATATATCCCTGAGTAAGAACACAGGATAAAGTAATATCACTGGGGAAGAAAGTTTATTTACAAGCACAGTCTCTCCAGATGTACATACTCTCATCAGATGCAACTATACTCCTAGCTCAGCAAGACCAGAATTTTACCACTCACTCTTTACCATTTACCAATTTTTGCTGCCTCTGTGTGGCCAACTGTGCAGTAACCACAGGTCAGAGAGCCAGATATCAAAGAGGTAGGGGCTGACAACTATACATGGATTATGCAAGGAGCTGAGCAAAACTCAGCTCTTGCCATTCAGTCATTTCAGCAGTGTTAATGTTATCAGCTCTCTGTAACTCAGTGATACCTACAAGCAGCACCAAAGCCCCTCTGGATTGATCATACAGGACGACAGGCCCTATTCTAAAGGCATTATCACATCTTTTAAGCAAGACACAAGTGACTGTGACAATCCAAGTGAAAAGACAGTGATGAATGGTTAATGTAATGCAACCATCATAAAACTACATATGCCTGAAATTCATTAATTTATGTTGTATTGATTCATTCAGATTCCATCCACCACAGAGCCTAGTCACACTGGCTTGGTTGATGCATTGCTGAGTGTATGCATGTTCATTCATTTAAGCAGTAGTTACAGGCAGATGGCATGTGCTTTTAGCAAAGATTAGTGCCAGAGTTTTGTGCATGGCAATGTGTATAATGCTGTAAGTACGTCATGTACATTTATGCATGGCTTTCCAGAAATCACTTTTTCAGAACCAGACCCTTTCTATATACTTAATATAAGGGCCATAATTTTAAAAATAGACATTGCTCTTATTTATGAAGCTTTTTATTCTTTTTATTTCTCTATTGCTTCAGTAGCTTTCTTTTAAAGATATTTCTATTCCTATTAAATGTCCATGTGTGTGTATTTATAAACCTGTGATTACCACACCTACCAAAATGTTACAATTCTGATTAATCCGTTAGCCAAGCTTGCACACTTCCACCCATCCTGGTTGTGAAAGAAATTCTCTTTCTACACAAGGTATGTGAAGCACTGCAGTTACCTTCCTGTACTTATTGGAATTCTCTCATTCTCAAATCTAAAAAGGAGGAGCATGTCCTGGGTAAACCAAAATGTTATTGTATTCCATAACTATCTTTGCTATTGTCATATGCCCAAAACAATTACTGTCTCTTGAAGACCAGCAGCCAGAAACAGACTGAGGAGGTCAGGGGGTGCCAGCACCTTCTTAAGGTCAGGGTCACTCAGGCAGAAGCCTCTTGGATTTCTCTTTTGTTCTCACAGGGAAGGTGGGGACAGTGAAAGGCAGAAATCTTCTTTTGTTTCCCTCTGGGCACTGGAGGAGATTGCTTCATGAGAGGCTGCATTTCGCAATCCAAAACTGTTTCAGAGTGAATGTCACAACACTTGTCCCCAGTGCGGAGCTGGCCAGGGCCAGGCCACCATTCCACGGTGCTCGACTGGTGGATTTTCTTCCTCCCGCAATTGAGGCAGTGGCCCAAGCACCAAGAGCAGCGGAGTCCAGCGGGCAGCAGGAGGAGGCAGCAAACAGCAGCCCTGACCTCACACACGCACACCCAGCCACGGCCACCAACAAGACCTGGGGACACCGCCAAGCCTGAGCTCCCAGGCAATGCCAGCATGCCCATCTGGCACCAGAACTGCTTCGGAAGCTCCTGCCTTCCCGGTTTTGTGTTCCAGGCAGAGGGCTGAGCCCAGCAGGGCTTTTCTGCCGCCTCAGCCTTTGTCTCTTGAGCCGCGTGGTTGCTGTGCAGGGCCCCATCTTGGGGAAGGGTTTGTCCCTTTGCGCCTTCCTCTCCTGGAGGTCATCCATGGAGAGCACCATCTTGGGGGAGAGGTCACTCTGCTATTTTGTTTCTCTTTGTTCCCAGGGGGAGATTCAGCAACTTTATAACTAGTGATTATCTTCTTTCTTCTTTTTTTTTTTTTTTTTTTTTTCCTGTTGCTGTTTACTGTTTCATTTTTAAGCAAGCTGTTACTTTTTCATTTACATCTACTCCCATTTGTCTCTCCTTATTGGTGACAAAGGAGTTGTTATGACTAAAAGGAAAGATGACTCATTTTAGAACATCCTCCCCTGAAATGGACTTAAATCAAGACAGGATCACACAGAGAAATTAATCTCCCTGGCCTGAGATACATGTGAGAGTGACATGTATCTTCGTTTAAAGATCCTCAAACTTCATAAACTTTAGAAAACTCTTGATGCAGGCGGAAATGCATCTAGTAGTTATATCATGATGTGAGTTACCACACTACCATATCCTTTTTCAGGTATTCTCTGCCATTCCCTCGCCAGATTATTCATCACAGAGCATATATTCAGATAAATTCCTGCTGATTTTTTAAAAAAATTATGTTAGAAGTACACAGCTTGAAATTGCACTGCTTTAAAATCTGCCATGTTAGTCACCCTATGTCTGTTATCAGAGTTCCACTTTGGTATTGTACATCTTGCACAACAGGCTAGAAATGTATGATTGCCATTGTTTTTTTGCCAATGGAATGATTTTCAGCAGGAAGCCCAGATCTATTTTCAAGGTCCACTTTTAGGTCATCAGTATGTCTTGAAATGGAAGTCCTAAGGAAGGCTATATTACCCCAAAATTAATTAATAAATTAATTTACTGGGATCTGATTCTTTTCCCTCCTCAGTTCTCTTTGTGTTTCTGCAGGGAATGATTACTTCATGATCTCACTGTGACCAGGCTATAGTGCCATAAAGCATACATGCTTAGCATTGCTTAGAGGGAAGATTGACTTGCAAACAGCAAAAACTCACTCTGAGGTTTGCCAAAGTCCTGGTTCAAGTATGTGAGCTTCCTGTAATATTAAATTTTGGGAATGCATTCGCATCCCTCAATACATATTATACATTTGTATTTGTATTTATATTTATATAAAACATAATTTTAAATATATATTTCTGCAGCCTATCACGACTACTGCAATTAGTTTGCATTCATGGTGCGTGATGCAGCATGGAAGAGGGCAGAGCCATTTATTCTCAGCAGCAGTAATGGCATGTGAATATAAAATACAGACATCAATTTAAGATAGAGCTGACATGTCTTATACCTCCCATATATAAAAAAAAATAGTGTAGGTCTACAGCAGAGTAATCTCTCACAATAATTTTCTTCTTGTGTACCACCACTGATTTTAATGAAGTTACTTTGGATTTACATCGGTATGCTAAGACAGTGAAGTCTACATTATAGAAATATATAAATGTGAGGGCTTCAAAGAGGCAGACAGCTTAAAAGCTCAGAGATCTTGAAAAATGTGATTATGTAGAAGTGCACACTAAATCATGGTAATTTGTGTGTACTTGTCTCAGATGATAGCTATGTTTGAATGTTTGAAAACTTATCTCTAGAAATACATGACAAAAATTGCTACAGCTATATACTTTCTGGATATATCCTAGTGGTAGAAAACTGTACAGACAAACAAGGCAGTATATCTGTGTACAATTGCTGTTAAAGCGAATGGAGTAAATATTACAGTCTACTAGTAAATTCCATACAACTCTGTATTACTTACAAGATCAAGCTTGATATATCATGTACCAGAAAGAAAAACATTTTTGATGGGCAGCCGTGATGTGAGAAGAATAACATGTGCTAGGGATCAAGCCTGAGGAAAATCAAGGCAGAGCTCTCTTCAAAAGCATTTTCAGCTACAACTTGTCTTTTTCCAGGTTATTAACAGAAATGCCAATTCTCAAAGTCAAAAATGTTCAGACAATATTGGTGTTAATTCAACTTTAAAAAACAAACAAAAAACCAAACAAACAAAACAAAACCAACACAAACACACACACACACACTGAACCTTTTCTCATTTTCTTTCCAGTTCACCTTATGAGCCTGTGGTCTCTGAGAAACCCTGTAGGTTCTGACAACCTCTCCTCATGACTGTGATATAGATAACCTTGCTTGAAGGTGCTTAAAAAAAATCATGGAAAATAACCACCCAGTTCTACATAAAAAGCTGAAAAATGTATGATCTTATCTATGCTCTCTATAATATCACTTTAGGAATCACAAATCTTGAACAGGAATTGGCAAAAAATAAAGGGTCAACAAAGAATATTTATTAACCTAGTATGCCATATGAAGAAGTGGAAGTTTTCTTATAGTCTGCTTTCAGTTAAAAAGAGTTGTCACTTTTCATTTATTACTATTTTGTTTAGTGCATCAGACTTAACATAAACATAACTTCTTTTGCACTGATGGAAATTTGAGTTATTCAGTAAATACCAAACTTGGTAGCTTAAGTATCCCATTTTTAGGATTCAGTTGACTACATCTGAATTCACGATGCCTCAATGCCAAAATAAAGAAATTTGAACAGAATCATATGTGTGTTTATTTAGGCTATTTCTTTTTGGCTGGAGTGAATTTGACCTTTCCAAAATAAGCTATTATTCTATATGATATTACTGTATCTACATTATGGTTGCACCTGAGAACTGAATATTAATGCCACTTTATAGATAAGTAGAAAGAAGGTCAGTTTGGGGTTTTGGTGGATTTTTTTTCCTAATGATGTCTGTTTAACTGTTCTATATCACTAGCTAACTACAAAAAAGATCATTAACTGGGAAGATGCAAAATTCTTCTTTCTTTCACAGACATGTCAGTTTTCACTAGATTATGTTATAACAAGCTCACATTATGCTGTAGAGATGACTAATCACTTGCTTAATCACTTGCTACTGCTAGTTAAACATAAAAATGGGAAAATAGTAAGCGAACAACTTTTTCATGTTTGGAGGCAATGACTTTCCAATCCAAGAGGTATTTTTAGTTATACATATATGTCTAAACACACACCATATGTGAAGGCCTACAAGACTTTAAATAAACCTCTGGGGTTTTAAGTTTCATACAGCCAAATAGGAGCTTCCCAATAAACACTTAATTCCATTGAACTTTCTTCTTAATATTCTGTTACAATGCAAGTTGCTCAAGATATTACAACTTTGCTATGTTCATGGACAGGACAAAAAGTGAGATCTTGGTGGCTGATGATGAACATGGAAGGTAAATGTCCATGGGTTGTGCTTATTTTTTTTCTTTTTTTTGGGAGGGGTGTTAATTCAACCACAACAAGGACAGTATTAAAAATAAATCTGAGCAAATAGCCTGGTTTATATAGTGTGATTATATACAAAATATATAAATATCTGCCTACTCATAGAAAGCCACTGGCAGGCCCTACAAACTTGTCATTTAGTACAAGGGTCTTCCTCAGCTGGTGACGATATTGCACCTTTCCCAATTTTCCAATGTCTTGCTTTTTCATATTTACTCATATTTCTTTACAATAATTGTTTAAGAACAGTACTGATTTTTAGTTTTTATATTTCCAATCTATAGCATGGTATGGCAACACTCTGGTGCAGATTCCAGGTTTAAAGCTGGTTCCATTTTCAGAGAACTTTGGAGTAATGGTCTACCAGTCCTTATTTCACAACTGATTTACCAGATGGATTATGCTGTGTTAGGAGTACTTGTGCTGTCTGAAGAAAGAGTAACAAGAGCTGTTTTTCTTACTTAGACCTTCTACACAGTCAATGGGTATCAGTAGCCTGAGAGAAAGAAAGCAGAAAGAAAGCAGCAGAGATTGCCACAAGCCATATCTGTATTTCTGAACAATTCTTGGCTCAAGTAGTAGAAATTCATATCCTTTCTTGCATGTAGTAAGATTGTACCATAATTATATTTGACTCTCAACTTTTTAGCTTCTCAAAGAAACAACCTATCAATTTCTTGTTTATTGGCCATTTTGCTGATAATATGTGCTATTAGTTTAGTCAATATTGATACAACTATATATTAGTAAAGACATAAATTTGAAATAATGACTACAAAACAAAAATATTTCAGAATATTTAGTCTGAAGGAAAGAAAAAAGACTTTGACTTTCCCCTGAAAAAAATGCTCCATTAAATTTAGCAGTCATGAGACAGTCACATGTCCCAGAAATGTGTCTCGGGACAGAAAGTCTTTTCAGCAGTCCATACTGATCACAGTCCATAGAACTGCTGAAAATTAGAGGTTAGGAAACATTATTCTCCAATAATGCTCCTGTCTATCAAGTCTCTTATTCAGAAGTTTAGAAATTACAGTTATTTTCATTTTACTTTTTATTGATTCTATTTTTATAAATGGCCAAGACTTTTTTGTCTTTTAAATATTAAAACAACAACAAAAGAAATAAAACAAAAACCCCAAAAAACCAAAAGACTCCGGCAATCCTGCTGCTGTCAGTTACCAAATTTAGAAAGCCAAATTTGCATAATGAAGTTTTTATCTAGACAAGAGAATTGTAGGTATTATTTTTAAAACCTCTCTACTAAATTAAACCGGATTAAACAGTCATCTAATCAGGTAGCATCATCTGGTAACAGAAAAGGTCATGATGGTGACAGAACTTCATTATCCCACACATCAGCATTGCCCACTGTGACTGTTTTGTGACACCCATAACACAGAATCAGAGAATTGTTAAGGTTGGTAGAGACCTCTGGAGGTCATCTGCAAACCTTCCACATTCACATGTGCTCCATCATTGCTTGATCAAATCTTTGTGTGACCCATCTGTTTTACAAGTTCTCACAGCATTTGTTTTACCTTTATATCTAATTTCAAAACATGCTCTGAAATGCAAGTTGTGTTAAGATTGCACTTATGATAAAAGTTAGAATTTGCAAAATGGGCTGAACTACTGTTTTTACAGCTGATTTCTACAGGACCAAGCCTTGATATGGCAATACTAATATGTGTCAGTGAGGTAACCTGTTCCACTCCTAGATTAGCTATCAGTGTGGGTTAGAATTAGCACTCAGATAAATTAAAGAAAATTAAGACCTGTGTTCAAAGAGCAAGTTAAGTCCTGGTCCCAGCTGGTTCAGGTATCTTATCCTGAAGGTCAGTCTGTTCTCTGATAGCTGGGATTAGTTTTAAAATTTGAGAAAATACAGGCTGAAGATCTTTTTAACTTATAGCTAATACATATTTACGATGAAAAATGATGTGAACAGAACTAATGATATAATGTTGGTACAAAAGTGGGAAGAATTCCTGTTTTATCATTATGTTTAGAGCTGTCAGTAATATATAAGAAAGCATAATATGAATAACTGTTGGTGAAGCCTGAAATGTTGGCAGCATTCAATAACAGCAGATGTCAATAAGTTGTCTGATTCTTTTGTCTGATGAGACACTGTTGGTCTCATTTTAGGGTTAGATTTACTGTTTAGCAGAGACATCAAGGAGTTCTATGTACTGACACATACGACAGGGCTCCCACAAGAACACTGACTCCTCATGGCACACTCAAAGGTCTTGCTGACCTTCTGCTGCTACAGGACCTCAATATCTGTGATTCAATGTCTATCTGGGAACACCAGTGCAGTGTGACCTTGGCTCAGCTTTACTGAGAAAAATCTTGTAAAGTGAGAAACTATGCAATGAAGTCCAGCAAGGTAAGGAAAAAAAGACAAACATAATTGCTCAAAAAGTAATAGTCGGCAGATCAGGAGTTCAGGAGGGGAAATAAAACTACTGGCCCAAAAGATATAAAACCTTAAAGTAAAAAAGAGAATCTAAAGATACAAACTCAGAAAGAGTGAGGATAAGCCACCTGTAAGGCATGAGAGGGCCAGCATTTGCACTGGTTAGCAAAGGATTGGGAAATGCCAGGATCGTGACCTTACCACTAGCAGTTTATTCATGTTAGATATCTAACCTTATCCAACCAGTAATTTCTCAGAGATGTTTCCTGCTTATCATGTCTCTGCACATTGCAAAAGTTGCCTACATACAACAATTAAGAAAGAAAGGGTTACATACCTAAGTAAACAAATCTGATGAATGACTAAGACCACTGCTAAAATTAAAATTTGGGTTAAATCTTCAGTATGATGGTCTGAAAGTTTTCATGGATCTTGGAAAATCTGTAGGGATAAAACAAAGATAAATTCTAGCATAGTCTTTATAGATTAGATGAAAGGCAACATCAGCCCTGGCCTCTGAATAGATTGCATGTTAAGGTCCTAATTTAAACAAGCTGGCTTCACCAATCCATCATAAAGCTCAGTTGTGAGATGAAGACTTGGATAAGACCAATTGTAATGGCCTGTTCTACAGCCAGTTTAATGTTGAGTCCCCAAGATTCCAAGCAAAAGAGGGCTGAAATCCATAGAGACTGACTACTGTTGACAGTCTAATGCTAACAGGTTTGCCTAGTCAGTGTCTAAGGCTGGGCTTTAGCACAAGACTGAAAGTCAGAACTGAAGAATTGTCTCTCCCTTGGGATTTTGAAGGGCCCAGAGGAGTATAGATTAGGGACTAGTAATTATAAAGTGGACTCCAAAGTTATATACTTCTCACTTTAGTTAAAAGTCAGGATAAAAGTGAAGGAACAAAAACCCATGAATTGCAGAGTTATATTTTTTTGTTTCTAAATCATTTTCTACACAGATCAAAGGAGAACTGAACTCTTGTTACTGTTTCTGCTGGTGTTATAAACTAAAACTCAGATTAGAATTGCAATCAGGTTAGGACTACATATGGAAATGCTGTTTTAACTGATGAACCTACAAAAGGTGAATAATGTTTCTAATGATATGCCGTCTATTTTATGTTTTACATCCAGATTATTCTTAGAAATAAGGTTAGGATTTGGGAAAATTTAGATTGAAGAATTAGTTTTACGATCTATTCTAGAAATCTTACTGTAATAAAAAACAGAGCTAATGGTAATGTGCAGTTATTTGTCCGGCTGTGTGTGTAGATATCTTAACTATTATTAATATAAGGTCCAAGGTCAGAATCTTAGGGTGAAGATTCCAGGGTTCTCTTGGCTAATTAGTTCTGCAGATAGTTCCAGGTTGAAGTGAGGACTGCCACAAGCAGGAAGGCACATCTCTCAGTTTGACTGTTTGGAATAGAATCACAGAATCATTAAGGGTGGAAAAGACCTCCAATATCATATAGTCCAACCTTTGAGTGATCACCACCACATCAGCTAAATCACAGCACTGAAGTGCCACACCCAGTCATTTCTTGACACTTCCAGGGACAGTGACTCCACCACCTGGGAAACCTGTTCCAATATTTGACTACATTTTCAATGAAGAAATTCTTCCTGATGTCCAATCTGAATGTAATTTGTGTTATCTTAAGGCCATTTCCTCTCTTTTTGTGAACAGCTGTCTGGGGCAAGAGATTAACTCCCAGCTGGCCACAGCCTCCTTTCAGGCAGTTTTAGATAGTGATAATGTCTCCTCTGAGCCTCCTTTTCCCCGTGCTAAAGAACCCCAGCTCCCTCAGCTGCTCCTCATACAACTCGCTCTCTAGACCTTTCACCACCTCTGTTGCCCTTCTCTGGACACACTCCAGCCCTTCAATGTCTTTCTTGTAGTGAAGAGCCCAGAACTGGATACAGGACTTGAGGATGCAGCCTTGACAGTGCCAAGAATAGAGGGACAAGGTAGAGGTTTTGTTGATCCCTTTCCATTCTTCACCAAGAATCAAAATCTTTATCATTCCATATTGGCTGTGCCTGAGGCAGCCTCTGGCCACCTCATTCCCACCAGCCCCTCTCTGTTCATAAACATCAGGTGTAGCAGGGCACTGCCCCTGGTAGGCTCACACACCAGCTGTGTCAGCATATGGCTGGAATGAGAATTCGATGTACTATTTAAATAAATTATATTTCTCACACCTCCTGCAGGGCCTCAAGTTCCTGAAAGCCTAGACAAAAGATATCAGGGGCCTTACTTCTACTACCATGGCATTAATTGTCTTACTGATCAAAGATACATTTAAGAGCACTAGATTTCAGGTTTTTAAAGTCTAGTCCAAACATTTGCAAAAGTTTTCAGTACCAGGGAAAACAGGTTTGTCCAATTTGTGATTATGGTTAGGCAGAGCATTCATTAAAGTATCTCAGAGGTATATTACTGATTATTCTATAAAAGCTGGAAAAGACATGAGGAATGATGGTAGCAGGATCTGATGTGCTATTGCTAGTATTAATTTAAATATAGTTGATTAACCCTAATTTTGGTCTAAATTTTAAACCAGAGTTAGACTGTCTTCCTAATTCAGCTCTACTTATTTGAATTTAGTGATGGGTCCATTCAAGTTTACAGATATAATGCTGGCTGATAGAAAGACAAATTATTTTCCAAATCAGGTGCAGTTACATGGCCTTTGAAAAACATTCAGCATTATGCTGAGATTACAAGTTGACAAAGCAGAAGCTGAGAGATTTGTGCTTATCGATTGATCTTGGAGGGTCTTTTATTGCAATATAAGGGAAGATAAAAAGAGACCTATTGCTCTCTCAGACATGGGTCTGATTGCTTGATCAGTAACTTAGATCTGTAAAGAGTGAAGATTATCATGGAATATTTCAGAAAGAAAAATGGTGTGTCTACCTGAGATTTTTGCCATTTGTACAGGGAGAAAGGCTGCATTGTATTAAATCTTGCTTTACAGTTTGGATCAATGAGAGCATTGGTCTCAGTGACAGAAAAACAGGCTGAATGTAGGGGTTTTATTCTTGTGATTAATCCCAGAAGTCCTGTGGAACTAAACAAGTTACTGAAGAAAATCAGAAGGTAAACCCTACTAGAAGATCTAACTAGTAAGGGGACACATGGCTGATAATCAGGCCACCATCCAGGCTAGGGCTGGTTGAGCTAGCTTCAGGCTAAAGGTGGAAAAACAAAGTGTTTACTGGAGTTTCCTCAGTCCAGCTTGTTTTGAAAGAACCAATCTGAACAGAGCTGATAGAATTTTACTGCCAAAAAATGGCTAACCGATGTTTATTAGACTTCAGTCACACAAATGCACATGGAGACTAATATTAACTTTGCTGGTTTTGGCTGAGATGGAATTCATTGCCTTCATAGTATATATGGGGCTTTGTTTTGGATTTCATGCTGAAAACAGGGCTGATAACACATTAATGCTTTAGCTACTGCTGAGCACCACTTAAACATCAAGTTTTCTGCCTCTCAGCCCACTAGTGAGGAGACTGGGAGTGCACAAGCAGCTGGGAGAGAACATAGCTGGGATAGCTGACCCCCACTGATCAGAAGTATATCCCATCACACCAAACAACAAAAAAACTACAGGAAGAAGGAAGCAAAAAAGTTTGAAGTGAAGGCATTTGTCTTCCCCAGTCACTGTTATGTCTGACAGAACCCTGCTTTCCTCGGGATGGCTGAAGCCCTGCCTGCCCATGGAGAGCGATGAATTAATTCCTTGCTTTGTTTGCATGAGTAGCTTTTGCTGTACCTATTAATCTGCCTTTGTCTCAACCCATGAGTTTCCTCAGTTTTACCCTTCAGATTCTCTCCTGCATCCCATTTGTGGGAGAAGGAAGGAGAGCATGTAAATAGCTGTGTGAGGCTGTGCTTTTTGGGGTTAACCCTCAAAACTTTGTCAAGAGCTGCCCTTCAGGTAGAGGTGAGAGCATCATGAATTGAACCACTTTGTTAGCAGTAAGACTGATCATTAGTCTGGATCCTCACGTGAAACAGATCTTGATTTATAGTAAAGCTTAGCATTAGGATTCAGAATTAACAATAATCTTCTTAAATTGCATTTTCCACAAAAAATACTTCAGGATAAAGCTTAAGCAGGTACAGAAGGTAGAAAGTCTTCAATTTCATTGAGAAGAGACCTTTAGGTTGAGCTGTATATGGATGTCATATTGAGCACAGGGCTAAAAGTACATTTCATTCCCCTATCATTTAAGTGGACTTTCAATAGCCCTAAACTCTGCTAAACTACAGAAGTCCAGCTAAAGATTTATTTACACTTAAACAGACAGAAAATTCTAGGGGGTTTGTTTTGGTTTGGAGGTAGGGGGTGTTTGTTTTCCAATTTGGTTTACAAATTAACCTCAGACAAGGACAAGACAGCAGCCTTTAATGTATTTCCTCAACTCATTTGAATCATGACTTTCGTTTAAGCTTTAGGGTAGCTTCAGAAAATGAAAAAAACACAGAAGCAAGTTAATTTTTTAACAAGTATTCAGAACTGACACTAAGACACATATTCGTTTGATTTAGGTTAAATTTAGGTCTCACGGGGCTAATGTATTTCTAAACAAAGCCTAGGGATAGGAAGATGGTTATGCTCTGTAACCAGGGGGTGTCCAAACTGATGCTTAGCCTAATTGAAAGAAACCTTTGATACAGATGGAAACAAGCATGCATGTGGTTGATGTCATTAACAAAACAACCTTGTCTTGAGACACAGAACAGATAGAGAGCTAAAGTTATAGATGGAGTTTGGATGCATTTATAGGAAAGAAATCATAGAAATATATTTTACTGAGGATACCTTTAGAGAAACAAACTATACAGGCTCAAATTTCAATTGAACAATTCTTATCTGATTTCATTTGATGTCCTAGCTTGGCCTAGGTAACCCTGAGTCAAACTACATAATTCTAGGTTGCCAGATAACTGACAACCTGACAAATTTGTATCAGAAATTGGACAGAACATTTGGACAGAACAAACCATGCTTCTCTTTTTCTCAGCTACCTGAGGCACATCCAATACGTATGGTATGGTTAAGCTTTTTTTTTTTCTTTTTAAGCTAACTTTTTGGGAGTTTGAGCAGGCTTTATTCTTCTTCTTTTCTTTTTTTTTTCCCCTTCCTTTCCAAATTAGGAACTTTTTATTTTTGTTTGGATAATACAGTTCTTGCTTCACAGATTTTAGACAACAGAAAATGAACTTCTCTGGACACTTCTTGACATGATGTTTTTATGACTTCTTCCATAATGAAAAGGGTGACTTTTTCCTGCTAGAAGACATCTGCTGAAGACAGGTCTTGAATCTTCATCCTGTCTTTCAGATGTCTTTTAATGCACTGTGTTTAAAGCGAGCATTACATGAAAATTTTTCCCGTCTACCTACCTGATATCAACCAGAATGTTTCATTCAGGTGGACACTCTGCAGGTTCTCACTGCAAGGGATGGAGACTGTGCTTTATCTGTAAGCCTCAGAACCAACCATAATTCTTAAGACTAGACAGGAAAGGGAGAAAGGAAGAAGGGGAGAACCTATCCATACCTTATATCAAAGAATATCAACCAACACCATTCACTCCAAAAAAACATACATCAGTTATGTGAGACACAGATAGAGAGCACAAAGAGTGGAATGCCTAATTTCAGAGCTCAGAAAGGGAAAACAGTCTGGCAGACAATGACTAGTGTTTCTCAAACTCACTTTATTTTACTTCATACTAGTCCTCAAAGATCTGAAAGCTTGTGTCTTGGCCACATTTGGGAGGATTTTCACATGGCTAACTCAAAAAACAGCTTCAAACCAAATGTCTATTGCCTAATCTAATACCACAGGGAATCTACAGCAGATAAGGAAAGCTCCCTGATGTTTTCTCTTCACGTTATTCTTGGAAATAGCTTTGCTGTCTTGGCAGAAACATCCAAAAGGGAAATCCTGTGGGATACAGACATTTTTCATAGAAAGTTTCAGCACCATATTGCAGAAGTTTGACAGACTACAAAATTTGAAACGAGATGTTAAAATTACATCTACCAGCCCCCTCTAAAATAATGAATAGATAAGTACTACATTCTGCATGATTTTTTAGCAGGTTAAAAAGAAAACCCAGCCAAGTAAATGAAAGTGGAAAATAATTTTTTTCATTTTAATATTTTAGCCTTAAGAGAGAGAAAACATGGAAAACTTGACACTGTAACAAATCTTGCAAACTGCCAAGTATTAACTAACTATAGATACACACTGAAAAACTAGAAAACATCTGAGCTGAGTTGGTTTGGTAAACAAGACAGCATCACCTCCTCAGATTTAGGAAAGAAACCAGCACTTAAATGCCCCTGCTGAAACAAGACCTCCTCTAATCTAAAAATCAGGGCTTAAGAACAAGTTCCAGAGAGTTTTCCCAACCATTATCAAATGCATTAATGAAATCATCTTCATTTTTATTCAGTATGGCAGTAATAGTAAAAAACCTTTGTAATCTGCTCTTGAACCAAATTAAGTATTAGAGAGCCTGGAGCATTTCCAAATGCAAGGAGGACAACCTTCGGGTCAATAGGATTAACTCCCATTTCTTCGGCTTCACTGTGCAAAGATCACAGAGAGCAGGACAGGTTTCTCCAGCATTTATGTGGTAGTTTTACAGGAGCTGGCAGACTAACTAATAAATCCAGAGGCACTTCTGCTGCTGCTCATTGCACTTGTAGCGGGTACCAGAGAACAACACATTGCCCTCAGGAAAACAACATATGTTTTTAAATGCTAAGAGGCTACTTTTTTATTTGGAGATTTTTTGGGGGCTGATTGTTTGGGGGTTTTTTAGGGGCTTTTTCATCTGCTACTCTTACTACTTTAAACTATTACTCAGTACTTGATCATTACTAGGGAGAGGCAGGTGATAAAGTAGAAGAGAAAAAACTGCTTGTGATCTAACACTCTAATCTCCTTTCAACAAGCAGATTTTTATTAACCTAACGCTATGCAAAAACTTCATAGTAATGTGCTATGTAACAAACAGAATGTAAAATAAATTTTGAACTACTGAAAGATGAAATTATATGTTTCAGATTCATATTAAATTTAAGACAATACAGTGGAAACTTTCACCAATAAACTAACCCCAAAAAATTCAGCAATAAAGTAACATCCACCATTATAAACGGAAGTAAAATTAGTTCCTATTCTCCAAAAGTCTACTTTTAGGTTTTTATTTCTTAATTCCAAAGAATCACCTCATTATGCAAAACAAAAGTCGTGAAAAAATACAATTTTGAGGTTTTTGAGGTTACTTATGAGTGTTGGACATAGAGCATCAGAGGGAGCAAAAGGTTCTGGAACTACTGGTAAAATTCAAAAATCAGATGTAAATGCTTGGTATTGATCTGAAGCTAAGCCCTCTGCTAAATGCATTATCTGTTCAGAATGGTTTATTGAACAGAACTAAGTGTTTCAAAGCCTGAAGATACTTGATTTTTATGCTATCTACAGGGACAGGATACAGCTATGAAGTCAACCCTCATATTCAACTTTGGAAGTATTTTGGTGCAGAGACCTTGCCATACATTTTCCAATGAAAAGGCAAGGTTAAATATGCCCTGACAGTGCTACTGCAAAGAGAAGGAAGGGCAAGTTTCATTCTAATATCATCTAAGCTGCAATGGGGTGCACATATTTGCAATGGTGAAGATAATTGATAAGTCTTGATACTCTCAATTCCATAGGCAGGAGGTGGTGAAATGCCAGTATCAGACAAAAACTAATTTTTTTTCTAAAGGGCAAATGCTGTCCCCTCCTGCCTTCTGGAAAGGCCCATGAATAGGGACAGAGCATATGGACCCCAAAGTATATGATGGATAACTGGCAGAAAGGATTGCTTTGTAGGCTAGATATGTCCACTGTTGATTTAAAGTTCCTTCTTTCTATCTCAGGGGCAGGCTTAAAGTTGTCTTTCTCTAATGTCCAAACTCAAGATATTTTGCAGGAACATCTTTTGCTTCATGGTTTACAGACTGAAAAATGCACTAAACTGGGAGAAAGACAAGGTGTTCTCATGCCTATTGATACTCTGCACTGAAACTATCATACATTTCCATCACCTCATTGGCCAAGGCTTAAGGAGAAATCAAGGGATGATGTGAAACCATGGCTGCTGAAAGCCAAAGCTATCATGAGGCAGCAGATCACAGATTTGGCTACAGGCTGCTCTTTTTTATTCTAAGAAATTCCATTCTCCTGCATTGAGACACAGCAATCACTTTTACAAGGCAGCTACCAAAATCCTGTCTTAAGCAAAAATGTGGCCCTGTGTTCCAAACACTTAGAGACTGATTCAAACCCTACCAGTATAAGAATGTCTTCAAATTTATTGAGAGTTTTGTATGTTATAGCGTGAAAGGGGGAAACTTCTAACACCAGAGGCAGGATTAATCAATAAGTGTTGAATTGATTCACATAATGACATTTCCTCTTAGCTATTCTGAATAATTTCATTCACAAAAGAGAATGAGACAGTAATTTTCATTTACCAGTATGTCAGGGATTTCTAAACAGGCTTTGAATATCTACATTCATTTAGCTGCATCCCTGTTTGAATGAGGCTTAGAATGATTCACCAAAGCATTTGAGCAGTCATTTTCCCCCGAATTCTGGAGTTTAGTTTCTACTCTGCAATCATAATGAAAATACATAAAATATAAAAGGATGCACTGGCTACAGATAAAGTCAGTAGCCAGAACAAAGTCAATACAAGTGATAATTTTTTCATAAGCAATACTAATACAGGGTTATGAGCCTCCCTCTACTTTATCATTTTAGTTATCTTTTTAAATTGCAGATTACATCACTACTAAGGCTGAATGTTTTCAAACAGTTCAGTGGAACCAAAAAAAATATTTACGGGGTTTGCAGCTTTCTTACACACATTTTTCATGTTAGAGTCCACAGCACAATTGCAGTATTTTTTTTACTTCAAGTGTCACCTTTTTTGAGAGAAAATGTGGATAAAGCATTTTTCCATTGAAAGTGACCACATTTGTGTGGAAAAATCTGTACTTAAAAACCAGAAGTTTCACTTCACAGTAGAAAGAGAAATTAATCAATCTTCAAAGGGTGAAAATTATGGGTATGCCCCTGAAGTGCATAAGAAGTGATACCTGTGGTGCTCAGAAGTTCAGACTCCCCGAAGGAAGTTGAGGACACCAGTATCCCCAGCCTCTACATGCCCTGAAAGGCATCACAGGGAGAGATACACTGGACAAAGGGCCTGTGCCTCATTCATTTGTCTCTCAGCAGACCTGGAGCCCCTCTCTCCAGCAGTCAGGACACATCTGCCCTAATCAGGACATGGACCTCTGAATAATCTCTCAGAAAGTGGCACTTAAGCCATCTTGGTCCTGTCTCAAACAACAGACAACAGGAAGAGAAGGAAGTGCATAAAAGGAAGACACCAGCACAACCATCAGGACCAGTTTGACAGAGCTCCCCAGGTACACTGACACCAGCTCAGCACCTTCTTTCATTTCTTCTTTCCCTGTGGTGAATAAGAAGGCTCTTTGTCCCAGTCCTTCTTCCGGGCTGGCACACTTGGGCACCTTCAGTGGCTGTTGGGAGGAAAGTGTTAAAAGCAGAAGAATGGGAAAGAAGATAGTAGATTCATTCAAGTAACCTTTCAGCTGGGAATACCAAGGCCTGGAGAACAATGGTGTGGAAAACCATGTATATTGTGCCTTTTGCTACTCATCCTCTGACTGTTTCGAGGAGTAGGATCTCTGTGTAGAGATAACACAGGTGTTTACGGAGACTTTGAGCACTCTCATAGACTTGCTTGAGCTCCCAGTCTTGGGACAGAGAATATCAAAGGTCAGAGATCACAAAAGAGCACAAAGGAGATCACAGCATGGGCTGCATGGGCCCTTGACAAATGGGTGCAAACAACAGCCTTGCCAATCACCGGGATGGAGCAAGCCTGATGGTGCCAGCATTTCCACTGCGTGTCTCCATTCAGGTGTTGCTTAAGGGTCCTAGCAAGGTTAGTGAGGTAATAAAATACATTTACTCTTTGCATTTCAGCCATGGTTTGGTGGTTACCAGCCTATGTCAACTCACACAACAGCAGAGGCAAATACTCTGAGAGCAGGATATCCAGTTTTGAAGCAGCAAGCAGTGGCTTGTTGGTTCAGTCACACAAAAGACAGCTGGGACCGGGTGAGCTATGAGGCCAGACTTTAGTTGGGTCCCAGCCCAATGGGGCCCTCAGGGTCTCTGCTGACCAAACTGGTCCAGCAAGGTCGGGTCAGTCTGCAAAGCCCAGGTTTGGTTCCTCTGCAGTGCCAAGCTGCCATTATCCAGCTGCTCCATCAACATTGATGACTTGAACCGATTACCAAATGATCCTGTCTAGCCTCCTTTCCCCCTTGACCACTTCTTCTTTTTTGGGTTTTGTCTTTCTATATTGCTTTTTATGCTCCTGAATCTGTGAGCTACTTGGTAATCTGGTCTCTACTCTCCTACTGCTGGCTATAATTTTATCCTTCTTACCTTTCAACAGAATTTCTCACAAGTCTTCTTCAGTAGTGTGAGCAATGTTGTGCAGCTGAGACAAACCAGAGCTGGACCTTTGGGACACAGGCAATTTAACATTTTATAAAAGAGGGTGGTTTCAGCAATAGTTCTTCTCTCACCTTTTCCTAACTTGATCTGCATGGCATATGATCATGCAGGAGATAATCAGTGGTTCACAACTGTTAAAATATATCTTCAATAGCACAGATTTATCATCTTACCAACTGCAATATAAATTCCTGCAGAGCATGCAGGATTTTTAAGGCACTGTATTTAAAGTAAGAAACACAGAAACAAACAATCCCTAGTGATTCAGAGGTGTAGGGTCGTTTCAGTGTTGACGGTAATTTAAAGGGGGAAAAACGACATTTACTTCAAGGTATACGTCAAAGGAGAAAGAGGCCTCAAAGCACATTCTGATGTAGCTCCTTGACTTTTTCTGGCAGATACAAAACTTATGACCCTCTTGTCTTACGAGAACAGAATTTGTCTGCTCATTTGCTATTTACCCTTTGCTCCGTTTGGAAAGGAAATTCTAGAAATATCTGCTAGCACTTCTAATTGCAGAAAATCAAAGTTCAGATACTCCAGTACAGAAGAAAAATAATGCAGGTCAGGAAAAATGACAAATATTCCATTTTCTTTTATAGAAGTAGACAATATCTACTTATGCATGTCTCCAGAAAATAAATGGTTGTGTGTGCTCAAACCATATCTGAATCAGCTTCAAAAGAAAAGTTTCATTTATGTTCATTAATTCACCTTCACTTTCAGAGGAAGGGTCCAGTGGGTTCCTCCTTCCTCTGAAGTACAGAGCTAGGCAATTATGATGTCCTGGAGCTGCAAGATGTACGCAGGTGTTTCACATATTTCAATTCTTATCCAAGCTTTACACTTCAGATAATTGACTCATAAGGAAAATCACTATCACAATCCATCAAAGTTATTTCAGTGTGTGCCTAGCCATGTACACTCAAAGAGACCTCTAAAAGAATAAGCGTCACACTGAAAAGGGAATATAGGGCTTGTCCAAACAGTGGAAGTCAGGAGGCTGCACACTTCTGAGGACATGGGCTTGAAGTTTCATTAAAAAAATAGAGTAATTTGATCTTCAGGAACTGATTCATGGCATTGTATATCACAGTTTACTGTGTTGGCTAGAACTCAGTTTACAATTCAGATTACCTCTATAATTTGTTAAAAAAAAAATTAGGTGACATTTTCTAAGACTCAGTTTAAAGTTTAAATTAGATCACAGAGTCAGTTGTGTAGGGTATATTTTCTTCATAATTTTCCTCGTGTTAAAGGGCCCTTATTGCAAGCTCTGTCCTTGCATGCTTTTTGTTTCATGAATACAGCACATCAGGCGGCCACATTCTGATTATTGCTACATTGAACAACATAAGAGACGTAGAGAACTGTAAGAATCACTATATTTCATTCACAGCCTGATCATAGCATCTAAATCTAAAACCAAAGTGCTCAGCTCAGGATAGCAATCTGTTATCCTCTGTCTACACATCTCTCCAGCATTTCAGCTCTTCCTTGAAAAGACAGCAAGAAAAATTATGCAAGCTGAAGAAGAAAGAGGGAATGCTACATACTACATGAATGCTGCTACCTTACTTTTTTAACTGTGTGCTTCTAGTAGTTTTCCAGCTCTGTAGCCACTGGCTTATCTTGAAGCACTAGGAAGGCTGCAGAAGAAAAGACAGCTGAGACAGGAAACACGAGGTAGTCACACCTTTTAACACAGATTTAACTCACTTAGCCAATTGCCCTGTTTAATATTGTCTAATATAGCACAGCATACTAAAAATTCAGATTAAGTATCTCACATGAGAAAATCATACCATTACTGCTAATTATTAAGTATGTGCAGTCTAAAAAAAAACAACACAGCTCTTCTACTTCTCTGGCACATTTTTCTGTAACAGAAAGGGGAAAATCAGTTTAAAAACACTGATTAATGCCCATCTTGTGATACCTCACTAATTAAGGCAGATTTTAGAGTTCGCTACATATAGTTCTGCAAATTACTCTGCTACTAGTACTAAGTAATTGAGTCTAAGGTACAAAAGTAAAAATTTAGTAGGATTTAACGATGCACTTTATCCTCGTAAGGGTCTCTACTCCCACAAAATGTTACAATAGGCTTTTTCAGTACCATCTAGATGTCTTCCAACAGGTACAGTTCTCTAGTTTCAGAGGATTTTTTAAAACTTTGTAGGTGAAACTTGGTTATAATGCCTCCATTGCAACCCAGGCATTTACAAAATAAAAATGCTGACTCTCCCAAACTAAAAAAGCCACATTTCAAAGGGCTGTAAACATTTAATTATTTTATGATTTAATGTGGTTTTTTATCAGAGTAGCAGTTTTAAACATAGATTTAAAAGCCCAGGCTGAACAGCTGATCCAATATATCTGGCTGGCAATAGTGCTTTCGACAAACACATTTGATGAGCAAACATGTCCTCCTAGCCACCTACACTCATACCCATCTGTTCAGATGGCAACCTGCCTCTGCACAAGATAAGATGCCAGTATTAGAAGGCCAGAGAAAAAAAGCCCAAAAGCAGGGCTAAGGAGAAATCTAAATAACACTGCACTTACCAGATCTTCTTCCTGAATTTCATGATACTTGTAAGAAGAATTACACTACTGCACACTGACTTTTAAAATTTTGATCCTGCTGCATGCAATTACAGGACTAGCAGCACACAGGAAAGGAGAATTTGTTGGCTGGGGATACTCACAGCTGCCAAAAACCCTTGAGATGAATTGCAGCTAGTATTTGAGAAGCCCATTAAGGACATCCATCAATTTACTTTGAAAAGGTAGAAACAGCAGGTTCTGCAGGTGAAAATATTTCCCTGGAAGACAGCACCACCTGGGACAGTCACAGTCAGTGCTGAGTCTGCACTACAACTTCTGTCTCTATGACAGCTTGGAGTGGCAAGAAGTCTAGAATTCACCCAGCCTGAATCACAACTTTGTCATATGTTTGTTTTTCAAACCTGTGCATTGTACTTCTTAAAAAGCACAAAATCTGAGAGAATTTTATTTATCCGTAAGTCTGCAGCTGATGTATTCACTGCAGCTGTGTGTCTTTGCCACTGTGAAGTGGGTGGAAATTATTCAGCATTCTGAGAGGAAAAAACCTGGAAGAAACTGATTTTACATTTCCAAGTATATAATGAGTAGGAGTTTCCTAATTTTAAGATTTTTACATTTCCAAAAATAATTTTTCTTTTGGTAGAAGTGCTTTGGTTTTTTGTTTTTGGTTAGGTTTTTTTTTTTCTCAACTATACTATTGCCCCCAACAGTTTTTAGCATATGTAGGCACGTCTTTAGAAGCTATGTTTAAAAAAGAAAAAAATAAAAAAAGAAAAAAGAAAAAAAAAAGGCAAAATTCACAAAATATCTCTTAGCAAAACTGATGATTAACAAAGTATTCATTTATATACGACCTGTAAAATTTTCAGATGAGACTAGAAAAGCCACTTTGGCACCCAAGCCCCATTTCCTAAGCTTTGGAAAATACTGATTTTAATTAGTAGGCCATATGCTGCTGTGTATACCTCTTTCTAAGCGGAATGCCTTTGCTTTGGGATCTCTCCGAGACTTGGCCACCCTGACATATCCAAATCTCCCACTGACTGTACAAACTACTCAGGAACTATTCCAAAGCCCAGTGGAAAAGATTGTTACTATATTTACCCTATTCCCTGTGCCACCTGAGCTGCGCCCAGCAGGGAGGTACAATCCCGCCCCTAGGTATGTTTAGAGTTAACTCTGAGATTCTTCATCATTTCTGTAATAGAGCAGAGACAGGTGAAGTGATTAATTTTTAAATGTTTTGAATTGTATGAAATCTATGCCAAGAAGATGAGTGTTCTAGCTCTCTCTGGGGGGACAATGCCGAGGGTTACAGCCTGCCCGTGATTGGAGAAAATAACAAAGAAAGGATGACCGCACAGAAAGGAGGACAGGGAGTGAGTGCATAAGCAAATTTTCAGTTTTGTCAACCCCCCTCAAGCTTTTTTGTCAAACTCCAAGCAATTCTATTTATTTCAAGAACATTGTAGAATCTATAAGAATCCAGCTTCTTGACGAAATTTCATTGAAGACAAAGAAAGCAGGCAGAAGACACAAGACAGAGATGGGAGCTCCTTCGCTAAATCAGAAAAGAAGAACCTCAAATACTGGTCTGTTTTCTACTGTCATCTCTATGGATAGTTTCTGTTGAATAGCTGTTAGCATCATGCCTTCTACAGTAGTTCATTTGCTCTTTATATAATTAAAATTCTCTCATTTCAATTTTATATTATGAAAGAGATCTCAGTTGCAAAAAAATCCAGCCCTTAGTTCTGCTGTAGCCCAAGAAGGGATCCAGCCTCTGTCCATTCAAGGATAATACCATAAAATAATCTGATCAATAACACTAACTATGTTTTGTTTCAACATTTTAAAAAAGACATTGAGAAAATCAACATCTTACAATCATAAGAACCACTCCTCTTGCAAATGCACTTAAGGGAAAACCAGTCATATATAATCTAGAAAAATCTCATACTTAATAGGGAAATAGTAGGGTCATTTCGCTGTATTGAGGTGCATTTCTCCTGTACTCTTTGTTTTCTAAATGAGCATTGTTTTGTACCTGGAGAGTCTATTTCTCACTTCCTGAAAACACTACTTTTTCTTCTTATTTCTCCTGAGCTTATACTTAGAACTTTTGAAAAATAACCCCTCTGGATTTTAATAGGATAATGTCATTTAAAATCAAAAATGTTAGTTAGACTAGTTTGGGCTATAAGGTTGTATGACAATATGTCAATTAAATTATTATTGATTTGAGAGAGTGGAGAAAAGTTAATTCTTGTTAAATCCAGTCAAATAATCTCAAGGGACTAAGTGCTCACAAAGTAAAGAAAAGAGAACTTTTAATATATTTTTCTGTCTCAGCTCCAGAGTTGTCTTCTAATCATGTGCTGAATTAGTATCTTGCTAGCAGTATTCTTAAATTTCAGATATGCAGCCAGCCTGATACCTTGCTGTTAATCTACCTAATGTACTAGACCTAAAAAAGTCAGTCCTATTGTTCAACTGCACAGCAAACTACACAAGAAATGAATACAATTATAGAGACAATACAATTTACTTGTATACACTATCCCTCATACCTGAGGTAAAAAGTGCTTTGTAGACCAAATCACTTATGGACTAATTAGAAAAGGAATATTTTAAGACGTGATTTAAGTAGAAGGAGTAGATAGCAAAAAAAAAAAAAAAGTTCTCTGTTGCATTTTTTAAAGTTATAAGATAGCTAGGAGAGAGCAGAAAGATTAAATGAAGATTCAAATGAAGATGTGAGTTGAAGAGAAGGTTGAGAAGAGCATATTTTGAAAGCTAAGCTGAGCAAAGCCATGAAGAATTTTAACAGAGAGAAGCCCAGCATATAACACACCATTCTTCCCCAAAGCATAGTGTTGTACTGCCCGTAAATTCAGTTGAATTAAATATCAAGGCACTTCTGAAAAGTTCACTTGGTTCCCATTTACATATTTATCCAGTGGAACACTGTTGCAGATCTGAGACTGCACAATAGCAGCAGCACACAACTGATAAAATGTTGGAGGTCAGTATGAACGTTGTGCTATGAACAATCTCTGTCACAATTTCATGCCAAAGGATGAATCGTACAGCTGGTAAATGGACATGATGAGTGGTTTTCCTCGCTTGCAGTTTTCAAGGTGTTTCAGCAGCTTTGGAAAAATTGTGCCTACCTAGGAGGTCTCTTAAAGATCATAGTGAATAGAGCGCCCAAGAAGATTGTGAACTTAGAGAATCATCAAGAAAAGGGAAAGAACTGAAATTGTTACAATAGTTTTGTACAGTCTTATTCCAAAGAATAACTGTATTATATTATGAAAAATACTTCCCTCATAAAAGATCCAGGAAAACTGAGAGGGCAAGATTTCATCACCAAACAACATAAGAAAATGGTAGGCTATGGCTATGGTTCCGATTTTGTGTTCTTGTTTATCCAAGCAAAATTTGGAAAAGTTGTTCCCTATAAATATCAGGAAACAGCATCAAAAGCATTTAAAAGCCACCATAGAGAGGGCAATTTTCTCAGAGGGATTATCCAGTTCCTGTCCTAACATAGGGTAGACAATAGACAGATGGCTTTCAGGTTTCTGGGAAATCTTATACTGTCACACTGTGCTTTTTTGTTGCTTTCCTAAAAAATAATTTCAGAAAATAACAAAAGACCTCCATTTTCTGTCTAGAGTTTCAGTCAGTAGCAAAATCTTCGAGGAGGAGACTCTCTAAATGTCTCTCAAGTTCTTCCTACAATGTCTGAAACAGGAAAATTACCTTCAAGTCAATATCACTGTAAGAAAAACAGAAAAACTTAGTAATCCTGAAGAACTCAAAACTTTAATAAGCACAGCATACAGCCCTACAGTCAGAGAAGCAGCAGAGCCTGCCAGAACAGCCTATATTATGCTGGAACTCCTAGTTATGCTTCTTGCCTTTTTTTTTCTCCAGAGAAACAAAAGTATGCATTTAAAAATGAATGAAGTTAGGACCAAGCAAAGACTTTTTTCAGCAATTGCTTTCATCATTCAACAATTTTTCTTAAGCACAGCAGTCTCTCATGAATAATCTCAACAATGTCCAGGGGCCTGGTGTTTATTCCATGATTGAATAAATGTGACTGATGGGAAATCAGAACTCTCAAATACTTGAGCATTCTGTAATCTGGCCAGGCAGAATTGCTGTGAAATTGTTTAGCATGTTTCATTGTTCTTAAAATTGAAACTACAAATGTATTTTGAGACCTGCGAGAAACCCAATTCTATCTTTTTTTTCTATGCATACAAAAAAAAGATAAAGAAGAAATTCCATTCTTAGAGTTTTTAACACACATCTTATATCTATATTTTGACTTACATTGATCATTTCAATAACGTTAGCTAACTAACATTTAATTTCGGAATAGTCCAGAGAATTGTTCCATTCAATATCAACACTTTTCTGTCTGAGCAGTAGGAATATGTACTAAAGAAATGGACATGATTCATCCATTATAAGGATATACTTCTCAAGTCTTTGACTCTGTCACCTGAAATAAATTTCCATACTCTTTGCAAAGTTGCATATGAATCTCTGTTGTTGGTTTTGGATGTGTAAATAACATCACAGGAGAGCCACGAAAAGGCTGCTGAGCACCTGATAGAAACATATTTGATTTGCAGATTCGTGCTTAGATTGCATTTTCTTCACACACATTCAACTGTAAAAAGATTTTTTCAAAATATATCCTGCTCTAGAAACTCCACTTGGTGCATTGCAGACAATATCATACCTAAAAAATAACAGTGAACTTGAGAAAAAATCTTAAATTCCATTTATCCTGTGGTATATTACAACTACTTTAACTCTTCATTTTGAAAGTCTTTTTACAGTGCTCACTCAGATTTATCAGATTTAGTGTCAAGCTTCTCAAGTGATAAGTTAAAAGTTTAAAATGTTATTTTAAATACAATCTTTAAATTAATTAAAAACCTCTATTTAGGATATTAAAATGAATCTAATCCATGTATTATCATTCTTCTTTGTCATACTTATTACAGGCTAAGAGCCAAAGATGACAAGACTACAGAATACTGGTATTGAAGATCAGAAATTATTCTTGTTCAAATAGCTACCAATCTCAACCAACAAACAAGAATGGATGGAAGGAGAAGAATATACCTTTCATGCCAACACAACAGGGTATAGCTGCAAGGTCCATGGTAATTCCATGACTGGTTCATCTTTATTTCATTATTTCACTTTTTGGGTGAGAGTCACAGAAACCAGCTGCATCTTTCAGTCTCTGTGTGAGCAGTTTTGTGCAACTTTCCTTCCAGCTTCCTTATCAGATAGAAAATGTGATTTCTGATTACAAATCCAGTTGTTTCCATATTTTATGCAAGAAATTATATAAATTTGCATCCCTTGGAACTTCCAAGTCATTATCAAAGTTTACAACTACAGTTATATCAAAGTCTACAGCTGCAAGTAGGTGATAGAGTCAGTAGGGAATTAAGAAAATATCTCCTTTAGAAGGAATTGAGAAGTCTGGTAATGAAGGGAATTTCATAAATGACATGCTTTAGTTATAGTCAGCGCTTGAAAAGCAGAAGAATTAAACTCTCTACGGTGCTGTCTTCTTTCATGTCGTGCATCATACTGGAAGGAACAGAGGGAAAGTGGGAACAGTTGTCTTGGACACCAGCAGGAATTCAGAATCAACAAAAGATCCCACTGAGTTCCTGCTCTGTGGGCTGCTGATGACTTCCAACACAGATGCACACTCCTGCCACTACCCTTGCCTGCCTGCAGTATGCACTGAAGTAAAAATTGTGTCCTTCCACTTCTGCCCTCTCTCCAGTCACCGTCACCCATTTGCTTATTTTTGATCATTCATGCATGCACTTTGTGACAGTGACTGGGTTTTTTCACTGTTCAGGGTAAGCAGAATCCATAATTATAAGCAAACAGCTGAGAACGACCTGAAAGTGCTTACAGCTACTTAACTTCAGCTGTCATTCAGCTGGACACAGGATAGAAGAGTTTGGAAATAGCTTTGGGAATCCTTAAGGAGGAATATGTTCCTGATGTCACAGGACACCAACTCTTGGAACATCTATCACACTCACCTCCTGCACCGAATTAGCATTTAAGTCACTCCAGATATGTTAACAGGTAGTTTTGGACAGGAAGAGCTGATTCACAAACACATATTCTCATCTCGATTATGTCATTAATAATGAGTTTTCAGGTTTCCCTCTCTGATTCTTTTCAAGCTGAAAGGTAAGTAAGGAACTTCCTTCACAGAAGCAACCCAAAATTGTCCAAAACAAAGGTCTTTACTAACTTCAGTATTTCACAATCCCCTAATTTAAGGAATAGTAAGAACAGTTTAAATAGAAGTGTTAAGGGTCCTTTCAGTCTACGAAGACAACAAGCTCATTTTGAGCTAAAAGAAGATAACGGAGTAACACACAGAAGCTGAAGCTGGAAACTAAAATCTGAGAACTATTTTTTACTTAAAACCAATTTGGAAACCTTTCGTCTTTCTCTTCAGAATAAATCTGGCAATTTTCAAGCTAAGGTAGTTTTGGAATGGGTTAAAGTAAGGTTTATATTGAAAGATTTTTTTAACAGTAACTTTAGAGAGTAGAATGGATTAGTGAAGCTTTAGATGAAATTCAGCTCCCCTGGAACATGCTATTTCAGAAAAACAGATATGCTCAATAAAGAGAATACAATGTAAAAAGTTTTGATAATTCATTTAGAAATAGCTTCATTCTGATTTTTTTGCCCTATATTGTAGCATAACAAAATATTTTAAAATTCAGAGATTAACAGAAACATTTTTACTTTATAGAAACAAAATGTTTAGTATGAATTTTAAAATATTGAGGTGGGATTTTTTTTCTTTGCTTTTTCCTTTATGAAAAGCTTTGACATTCGGGAGTATGCTTCACTTTAGAAACTTTGACAAATTTTGACATATTTTGAAAACAGAATGTCCATCATACAGACAGCTGGCTTTTCACTTGGCACAAAACTTTAACCTGTACTGTGCACACTATGCTTTCTAAGCTGTACAAACATTAGCTAATGCTTTTGGGCATCTTGAAATTCATTTTAAGGTAACTGAATGCACAGCACACTGTGTACACTCAGTGTATGTACAGGGAAGGCAGGGAAAGCACAGGAAGGACATTATAATCCCCTGAGCCAAAAATAATTAAAAATCTTTGGAAAAAACCAAAAGAGAAATTTGCGTTACTGAGCTTTTATATTGTCATAGAGGTGGTTGTTACTGACAATGTTATCTTTATCACTTTAGCATTTTGCAAAACTCTCTCCCTAACTTTGAAATGGTTCATCCTCATTAACATTCGTATGTGACTACTACAGTTATCCATTATTAAAGAACTGTATATACCTATTTAATAGAACAACAAATCATCAGTTTCATTAGTTTCAATAAATTGTTAATCACTTGTTCTAGATTGCAAAAGTCAATTAATTGGTTAAAATTAAATCTTCTCACTGTAAAACCACGTTTTTCCAGTACACTAAAAGGATTTTAGCACTTACATCTCCTCTATGTAAGATGCTTAGGACACCAAGTTAAGGAAATCAAGATGGAAACATGCAATGGACAAGTTTGCATGGGAAAGTAGGCTACTTTTAACATCCTAACTGAAACAAAGAAGAGCAAGAAAATATAACAATGTTGCATCTACTTAGAGCTTTAGCAAATTTGTGAACTCTCATAACTTTGCCATGAGGCACCTTTTTTCTTTTCTTTGACTTCAAAATGCAAACAAGGCCTCTGAACTGAAAACAAATGAATGAGACAATTTATGTTTTTGGTTTCATATGGAGAAAAGAAAAGCTGTATATATTTTCCCCAACTTTTTTTTTCCGAAGAGACTGGGCTCCGGACTGGGCTCCTAAATGTGTTATGGCATTCCCTGTGTTCCTGCTCCTCAAAGCCACCAAATCAGAGGACCTCAGGAGTGCACTGCCATTGCTACCAATTCTGAGAAGTAAGGTTTCCTTAACATGAAAAGTAGCATGCACAAGGGTGAAAGGGATACATGCCCAGGTCTCATATCTTCCAATAAATAATGGCCAGATAAACACTCCAACAAAGGCCTAGGAAGGTCTCCAAGGCCCAATAACCTTGGTATAGTCAAAGAACACAGATATCTGGCTTGGAATACAATAATAGAAGAACTATTAAGGAAAAAATTATCATTTAATAAAATCAAGTCTTTAATAAAATCAAGACTTTGTGAGTCCTGCCAGTATTTTGATTTGCTTCTGCCCAGCAGTGGTTTTAGTAGGGGCTAAAAAGAAGAGGTTGCCTTCCCCTACCCCAGCACTACTGTGATGTAGCATCACTAAATTGGGTAGATGAAGGAACATGAAGCACTTTCTGTTCAGAAAATTGCATTCAGCTTTCTGTTTTGTGACAGCAAAATGTTTATGCTTCTTACCATTCCACTAGCCGGTCTGAAATTTCTGCAAAAGTCCACCATAAAATGCCCAGAATTTCTCCAACATTTATTTTTGCCCTTTCTTTGTAATAACTGAAAGACTCACTGCAACTTTGAGAAGGTATTCAATAATTGACTTTATTTCTTTCAGTCACAGAAAATAGAACTTTTCTTTTAAAAATAGATTAAAAACTCGTGATTCTCTTTGATAAAAAGCCAGTTAATTATACAGCAGTAAATTGCAGAAGGTCATACTGACATCTGGCGGCCTTTCAGAGATACAAAAATTGCTCCCAGCAAATACTCAATGCACGAGCAGTAACAATATGAAAATGGCATTGTGGTTCTCTTTGTATCTGTCCACATTTAGCAATTATTATGCAAGACCTGAGTTAAGAGGTAATGAGTCCACACTGAAGTATAGCATTTAATTAGCTGCCATGTTAAGTCACATTTGATGCTGCCCTGGCTGCAGGCATCAGAAAGCCACAGGCTTTCATAAATAGCAATTACGGGTGCCAAAGCTGTCACCAGCACTCTGCAACTGCTCTGAGAGTTATCAGGATATTTCACAGTGCCACATTTTATTAAACAGAACTGCAGCCAGTGGGAGTAAAAGCATCTCATTACTAATACTGCTATTGTGGGATCTAGTAGATCTAATCATGGACCAGAACTCCATCACAGAAGGCACATACAAACCAGGGAAATGATGAGCCCATCCACAGTAGATTATAATCTAATTATAAGACAAGAAACAGTCAACAGATTGAAGGAGATTAAAGGTGCTACAGGCCAACACATTAGAGTTCAGTCTCTGAGAAAATGTCATTAAAAAGAAACACTTCTATTTTTTTTTAAAAAAGAAGGCAGTTGAACTCTCCCGTTGTAGTGTAAGAGAACCAAACTCTGAGAAGGAAGACTTTCTTTCCTGTTAAAACAACATATATTTTGAGGGGGAAATATCTCTGCTTCATCTATGGAAGAGATTATTTATGTAACAGGAGAAGTTCCCCTAAATCAGGTACAGCAAAGGTCTTGGGAGACACACTGCACCACTACTGCTGCTAAAAGAGGAAAGAAAATATTGCCTCCTCCCCTCTGAAATAAAGAGTATTGTGTACTTTTGCACTCGTTGTGAAGTCTGCTATGATGTTTCTAAATGTTGCCTGTTGGAGAGGGGGAAAGAAGCGATCTGATTCATTCCTCCATGCACTAAAACACACAAAGAAAACCAGATGAGCCTTTGCCGTCAGCTATCATTAAGAATTTCATTTTAGATTAAGAGAACAAAATCCTGTCCGTAAAGGTTTTCCGGTCAATTCCCAGGGCGCTGATTCCATTGCAGGAGATTATCAAGGACTAGGGTCTCCATCACAGGGAAACAAAATCCACCAGAAATTGTACAATAAATGATATAAACTTCATCCTGAATCTTTTCAAGGAATGGGTAGATATTTCCTACATAAAGAAAATTCTAAAGGACATTTTATAATATTAAAACTCTTTGGGGTTTTTGTGACATTTTCGTTCATTTACAATATTAAGGGTGAGGTAGTCTACCTATGGTTTATGGACTACACCTACAATACTGCCTGAATAATTAATTCAGTTTGCAACCTACCAGCTTACCAGATCCTTTCCTTGTGTCCTTCAGATGCAGGCAGAAAACATACCACAATCCAAATAAATTATTGTCATAGCTCAGCACTTGGTTCCTGAAGCCTGGCATCTTGTGCTGCCTATCCATACGATCAAAAGGAAAGGACCTACTGACTGCACAACCCAACTCTCACTAACACTTGGCTGCTACAGGTCCATTGCATGAAGGGGCACAAATACTTTTGGGTGGTCCATCCAAAAGTCCTGCTTACTGCTTTTCTTCCTCCATGCAGGATCCTGAGTTCCACTGTCTCATGATAGAAAAGTGCAAGAAGATGTGGCCAACATCTAGGGAGGGAGAAGGTATGAGGGCTGGTTTGTGAGGACAGGTTTGGGCATTATAATGCAAGCAAGGAAAGGAAACAAAGGAGCTGAGAGGAGGAATAGCCTCAGGAGTCTCTTCTATTAGGAACTCTAGTCCATAAAGGGTCTGCAAATGATCCCAGGGTTGAGCAAGGACAGAGATGCTTTTGAAGTAAGAAAAAAATTCTTCAGGCACACAAGTTCAGCAAAAAAGGGGGCATGGCATAGAAAGAAAAATATAATCTCTACGTACAGAACTAGTTTCCTAACACGCGTGGAAGAGAAACCTTCTAAGCAGATGCTGATGAGCTTGCAGAATATGACTGCATAATATGATTGCTCTGCAGTCACAGTTCTTCAGTTGAAATAAAAAATATCGATGGATCATCTTATTGTAACCACCCACTGAAACAAACACATTAAGCTAATGACCTAAAACCAATAAAATATCCCAGTTAATTCAATGTTTACAAATTGTCGGCCAGCACATTTCATGTTATGACAAAGCACCTGCACCAGCAGTGACTTTTAAAATTTAGTTAATCTTTGCTTTTTACTGATCCATAGGCTTTTAAAATCTTGCAATTTGCACTATGTTACCCAGCTAATACTTACAATAAAGATATATGATTGTCAATACAGAAGTATTTCTAAGGGGAATTTTTTTAAACAAGCGTGATATTATATTTTTTAGGACTTACAAGAAAACCTTTGTGGCATATTCATCTGAGGTATCTACTTGTTAACCAGTACAGTTCACTGGCTGTATATTCAGAAGCCAGAGAATCAATTTAAGTTATTATCACTAGTTTTAAATTCAAAGGTGTAGTGAGTTTGAAAAATGAGTATGTTTTATGCATGTCTTAGCCTACCAAACCAGCAAAGCTACCAGTGTTGGTGAAAGCCTAAATCACAGCCAGAAAATTGTGAAGATTTGTAATTATTGAGGAACACATTCACTATTTTCTATATTAATATAAAATCAACAAGTCTTTGACAAACTTTTGTATACCTGAAACCAGAGAACTCAAATCTGGAGAACTTCACAGTCACAACCACATTCAGAAAATGAATGTATACTGAAAATTAAAACAATTTGATACTGATAAATCAGAGAGGTCCAATTCTTAGATGTAGTAATATGCTACTGCCTCAATATTATTTCAAAAACCCAAATCTTTGTACCTAATGAACAGATTTTAAAATAAGAGCTCAAAAGACACTGCACAGGATGTGTAGCTCCAGCCTCTTGCATAAGAAAATGCAAAGATGAAACAGTTGTGGACAGCAGCTTTAACATCTGTTTCACAACCACAGCCTGAAGAGACTGCTGGAGAGAAGTTTTGGCAAAATATATACTGACTTAGTCAGGAAATTCATATTGCTCTTCATCTAAACTCCTCACCACCAAAAGTTCTTGCTCAGTTTTGGGCACTGAGGACAGCATACCACTCTGGAGCTCTTAAGACTATGAAGATGTTTGTAACTGAGTTATACCTATATTTTCTAAAGAAATTAATTAAGAGAAACTACATCTGACAGAAAACGTTAGGCAAAAGTTAGTCAAGCATTACCAAACTATTCAATATACAATAGCAGAGCACAAGGAATAGTCTCTAATTGGTATGTGATTAGGAAAGGATACTCAAAAGAACTTGTACACCTGACTATGAACTTTGATATTTATATATCACTTTATAATGCTCCTTTGCTTCAAAACATAACTCCAAAAGAATTCTTGAACTATTAAGGAGCATGTCAGAATAGGCCCACCAAGCACGGAACTCCTGCTTATCACTAAACTGAAATTCTGTTTTACAGCCTATAGGGAATGGTGCCAATGGAGTGCAGACTTGTTGCCCCTGTCAGTCACCAACACAGCAAGTCCTGCTGGGTCACTCCAAATGTCCAGCAGCACACGTGGCAGCAAGAGTTGACTGCAGGAGTAAAAGGCCTTTGAGCACCAGCTGAGTCCCTGGAATTCTTTTTTTTTCCCGCTTTTAAAAAATCTATTGCTTTGAGGACATTCACACAGAATATGTAAAAAAATGTGCCTACAATGTAGTTGGCTTGCCACACTCCTGTATCTGCATACAAAGCTTTAAACAAGACTAAGTAAATTCTATGAAATTGAAAAAATTTACCTTTTTACAGTCTCCTGATTATAGAAAATATATGTGTCTCCAGGTGTATATATCACACATGAAGCAATTGCATGGGCTGGCTTTAATAGAAATTATTTTATACAAAGGAAAAATTAGGTGAAAATTGTGTTGATAAGGGGAAGTAGGCCTAGAAAAATTAAAAAATTAATATGTGTATCTACATTTATTGATTACTCCATAAGGCAGAAATATTAGCTACTAGAAATTATTATCTCCCTAGCTGCACTTTAATATTCACTGTGTTCACTTTGACAGTAGCAGAAGCAAGAGTGCACATACATCCCAGCTCTATCTTGGAGCATTATTTCATTTATTCAAATAATGAGTGCTAGAGCAGCATTAACCTTGGATACTTTCTGTTAGAAAATACTCCTCACACTATCTTAACTATTAGTATTTCTATTTACACAATATGATACAATTGTTATCGCCCCCAATTTAAGAACAATTTTTTATCTTTGGAAAATTTCAATTGCTGCTGTATAACTTTATTTATAAAGAACCCAGGTAGTGCAACAGTTTAACAATGAAAACATGTTTTTGAATATTTAACCTGAATCTCCTGTCTCATCATAAGGCCATTTCCTCAAGTCCTATTATTGCAGGTGTGGCAGGAGAGACCAACCTCTACCTCACAACAACCTCCTTTCAGGTTGTTGTAGAGAGCGATGAGCTCCTCCCTGAGCCTCCTCTTCTCAAGACTAAACAGACCCAGCTCCCTCAGCCACTCCTCATAAAATGCTTTCTAGACCTTACACAAGCCTTGTTGCACCTCAGTGCACTTTCTAAAGTAAGAGGCCCAGAACTGAATACAGAACCCAAGGTGCAGCCTCACACCAATGCTGACTACAGGGGGATGATCCCTGCCCTGGTCCTGCTGGCCACACTATCCTTGCTCCTGGTCAAGATACCATTGGCCTTTTTGGCCACCTGGGCACACACTGGTTCACATGCAGCTGGTTGTAAACCAGCACCCCCAAGTCCCTTTCTGTCAAACAGCTTTTGAGTCACTCCTCCCTGGGCCTGTAGTGCTGCACCCAGTGCCCGCAACATGAATGGGAGGACCTGGCACCTTACTGAACTTCTTGCATTTGCCCTCAGCCCATTGATGGAGTCTGTCCAGTTCCCCCTGCAGGACCTCTCTGCCTTTTGAGCAGATCAACACTCCTACCCAACTCAATGTCATCTGCAGATTCACAAGGGTACACTGAGTCCCCACATCTAGATCATCAATAAAGGTGTTAGACAGGACCAGCCTTAGAACTAAACCCTGGGGAACACTGCGAGCACCTGGCTGCCAACTGGATTTAACTCCATTTACCACAATTCTCTGGGCCTGGACATCCAGACAGATTTTCCCATCAAAGAGTCCACCCATTCAAGTTGTAAGAAGACAGTTTTTCTAGGAGGATGGTGTGGGAGACAGTGCTAAACACTTTACTGAAGTCTAGATAGACTGCACCCACAGCCTCTCCCTCCTGTACTAATCAGGTCGCTTTGTCACAGAAGAAGACCAGGTTGATCAAGCTTTTGTAAATCCATGCCATCTGGGGTTGATCCCCTAGCTGTCCAGCATGTGCCATGCAATGACACCCAAGATGATCTCTTCCATAACTTTGCCTGGAGCTGAGGTCAGACCGGTAGGCTGTAGTTCCCTGGATCATCCTTCTGGCCCTTCTTTTAAGTAGACATTACATTTGCTAATTTCCAGTCAGCTGTAACTTCTCCAGTAAATCAGGACTGTTGGGTAGATGATTGAGAGTGCGTGAGAGAGTGATTGAGAGTGGTTGGAGTGTCTCCATGTAGCCCTGGAGAGGCTGCTGTCTTTCCCTGCCTCAAAGGCGCATTGCTGGCTTAAGTCCAATTATTTTGGCCACCAAGGACTCATATTTCTTTTTTCACAAAGTTCCTTCCCAGCTGATCAGCCTGGTAGAATATACCAATCTGGAAAACTGTATTTGTCCTTAGGTACAGGACTTGCCATATCCCTATTTTATACTTAATTAAATTCTCATTTGTCCATTTGTCCAGTCTGTCAACATTTTTCTGAATAGCAGCACAGACATTTAGGGTATCAACCAGTCCCTCTGCCAAGTCCCTAAGGGTGCACTCTGTCATATCATTCAGGTCAGTAATGAAGGTTTTAAACTCTATTGGCCCTGATATCAGCCTCCAGAACTAGTAACTGGCCTCCATGGGTACTTCAGGCCACTGACCACAGCACCTGGAGCACAGCTGTATCCTTCTGTAAAGATTTGCCCTAAACCACTTTAGTGAACCACATACTTATGTATCAAAGAAAGCTACACACTAGGAACCTCAGAATCTGAAGTGCTGGGCTCAGAGACCTCTCACCTTATTTGGGCATATAAAAGTTAAACGCCAAAATATAACCTAATCAGCTAAGGAGTCTCCTCAGAGCCAGAGGAAAGAGGCAGAGAAGAGAACAGTTCACCGTAAAGGCTCTAGGGCAGATCAAATGAATCCTGCTGTGCAGCTGTCTCTTTCTCCATAATATGTGGAAGCCAAAGATAACTGATTTAATCTTCAACACCTAACCTATATACTCCAACTTATAGCAAGATGATCTGCCTCATCACTTTATCTTCTTGAATTTCTAGCTACTTACAGAAATACAGAAGTAAAACATTATCAATAGCAGCTTAGATTCCTTAGGCAAAAAATCTTAGATCATCAGTTCTAATCCTTCACTCCAAGATGAGAAAAATACATTTAGACCATTCTTAGAGATGTCAGTCTGATTTATTCTCAAAAAATTTCATTAATGGGAATCCCATCCCATGCCTTGGTAGCTTGTTCCTGAGGGACCTCATAATTAGAAATAGCCCCAGTCTCAATTGTCCCTTAGAGAAAACTAAGGAAGTTAAATTCTTGCACACAATGGACATGTGGAGGTCACTCTCTAGTTTCCTTTTACAACCGCTTTTAATCTCCACCATTTCTCTTCTAGAAGAAAACAACTCAAATGTTCCACTTTTCATCCTAAATTTTATACTTTACACTTCTGATTATTTTTATTACCCTGTTAACCTGCTCTCTGCAATTTTTCAGCATCTGCTTTAGCAGTAAAAATACCCAGTATGGTGATCAAACTCCAGCTGAAACCTTACTACTGCCTGCCAACTTAGCAGAATGATTAGTTGCTATGCCCTCAATACAAAACTTGCATTAGCATATCCCAGAACAACACCTCTTGTGAATGCCTTAGCATTGTGCTGTTTAGTCAAAAACAGTTTGTGTTCACTCAAATCCTTCTCTTCTATGTTAGGTGTAGTACTTTGCTTTATACTAATCCTTAGCAACAAATCCTTGTTCTGCCATTCTGTGCAATGTCATCTTAATATCCATCATTAAATCATCCTGTCACAGAACAGTTGTTTTCTCCTTATCCTCACCATGCACTCAGATGTATCATACACAAGAAGAGTGCTTGCTGCAGAATCATTTCACTTTCAATGCAACTTCAGCAAAATAATGAGTAAAATTATAGAAATTACAGTGTCAAATACATTTTATACCAGGGACATTGATGACAACCCATAAAGCAAAAATTCTTCACAAAAGAAGTAAGCTTTCCAAGTTCATGAACTATGTAACTGGGACAAATAGAACCTGTGAATTAATACAAAATCCCATAAGATACAACAGCTTATTTGTCTTACATGCTTAATAGCTCATGTGTAAAATATTAAATGTTCTAAATTAAAACAACTGAGAAAAACAAGACAGAGGCTAAGTATTAAAATACAGACACATATCTCTAAGAGATATTCAGGCTAAGGAATGCAATATCATAATATTTATAAAATGGAAAGGAAAAGTGAACCGTAACAAAATGAAGCATCTTAACCAGGGCAAGACGTAAATAACCCCAGTGATAAGGTACCAGTCTGCAGCAATTTTTTTTTAAAAAAACAAAAGATAGAAAGGTGATTGTGCATTTAAAGACAGACACCATGTCAACTAAAATGAAAAAAGTCCCATGAGGCAGACTTAGAATCCAATACAGGATTATTTATTGACACCACTAGTACAAATGAGCTAACAACAGTAAGTAAACAAAAAAATATCCTCACCAAAACCAAGTACTTTGAGATGCACAGTATGGAATAATGGTGAACTAATAAAGAGCCTGACAGACAAAATGAATAATCCAGCCTCAAGGAGAAGACTACATTATCATTTTCTAAATCATTTATTCCAAATATTCAGTAAATGTCACTGCAGTCATTACACAGTAAATTGCCAGGGAGTATTCTATGTCTTACGAAGAGGAGGTCTAGAAATGCCATCAAGATATGAAGGTTGTATTTATGGAGGTTTTCTTTTTCTTAACTATGTTTTTGCTATTTTTAATATTTTGTTTGTAAATTATATTCATTTATGCATTTCAGTAATGTTCTCAGAAAAGAAAATACACTTTTATTTGGTAGGGGTGAAACAAAAGAAAGCAAGGGAAAATGTTTTCCTTCCTGTAACTTGCATTTGACACAATGAATGAAAACAATGGCTACAGTTCAGTAGTCTCCAGGCTTTGTACTCCAGAGAATAAAACAAGTTACTGAAGTCTTAAAAGGAATCACTTTCTCTGGAATCTCCTCAAAAAATGCAATTACGCAAATCTTGTCTGTTTATTGCAGATGTGTGGGTAAGGAACAGATGTGCTTTTTGGCAATACAAATATGAAGATCTGGGATAATTAATTTGTCCAAGGACTTCTGTACAGAAATATTTCACCAGGTTTCATTTCATCACCTCCTCATTTTAGTATCAAAGAAAAGACACTAAAGAGGTTCAAGTCTATACAGTTATCAAAAGTCAAGAATGCTCTACTACGCACTTTTCTCCAAGTCATATTTTTAAGTTTAATTGAACATCTAAAGCCTAGCTGTACAAAAGTGGAATTAACTGTAATGAGTTAAACCAGACTGCTTTCATTTGTACTACCAAAGTAATTTCCTGAGTCAGGTTTCAGTCAAATCCACAGCTAAAATGGATTCACGAAGAGCAGTGGTGACTAGTGTCAATATCCATAACCTCCAAGTTCCCAGAAAGCTTCATTATTTTTTCCAGTGTAGGGTTTTCAGAATTCACCTGTTCTTTTACATGAGCTCCAAAATGAAATGTAGAAGTTCCAACTGTAGCTCACTTTAAGATTACAGCTCCTTTAGAGTGTATGTCTCCAAATTCAAACTAGCACAAATCCCTACAGGCACAGACCATCTGCTCTGAGGACTGCATACGACCTCCCTGACCCGAGAGCACAACTCAAAACACTGGTGACTGTGTTCAAAGACTCAAAAACCTTGGAACCTGAACTCTGAAAAAAAGCTATCATCTCTTGTTGCCCACAATACTTTGAAAACCACCGCGGAGCCTCATTCTGCTCTCATGACAGTTGTGCTCCCTTTTCTGCCTGTACCAAAGAACAGGAAACTCACAAACTCCACTGCTTTGGAGTTTCTCTGCACCCACCATACACTGCTCATGTCTATGTGCCTTCTTTTTCCTTCCATCTCATTTCACTGGAATCTTTTTCCTACTGTGAAATTTTGGTCTAATTCACTCTCCTAAATGTGTGTATCCCCTAAATTGGTGATAACACAGTGGAGGATAAAAAAGATGTATATGTTCATGTTTTGGGATTCAATCCAAGTAGTGAAAAGAATAAACCTCTGCATTGTCTTAATTGTTTTTCTCTGCTTAAATGTACACACTTTTAGATATATAGCAGTTTTTCCCTGCTTGTAAAAACACAATATTGGGAACCAACGTTCCACATGTATTCAGGACCAAAATCAGCAATAAATATAAATTACTCTGATATAACATTTTTCTACCTAGTTCTCCGATTTTGTATATGTGTGTTACTCCTACAGGTTGTCACACTGGAAGAATGCAACAATTATAGGGTTTTGTTCCTTTTGGAAATATTTTGAAGTCTGTGTTTATTGAGGGTAAGTAATATGTATACAAGTAACTAAGAAAAGACAAATTTTTCTCCTACCAATAAATAATTAAAGATGGAATGAACAGTATTATTGTCTTTTATTATATTTTGTGAGTCAAGATATTATAAATGTTTAAGACAAATTTGCAAAACTGGACATGGATTCACTTTTTTTTTTTTTTTTTTTTTTTTTTTTTTTTTTTTTTTTTCAGGTTTTTCTATTTTTTTCCCAAATCATGAGTTTAAAGAAGTGCCATTACAGAAACATAGAGAAGGGCTGAGGCTGGAAGGGGCCTCTTGGGATCAAGTTGCTTTCCTACGGGTCAGGCCCTACCTACTGATGCCTGGGGTTGTGTCTTACCCAGTGCAAGGTTGAACTTTATGAGGCTCCCATTAGCCCAGTTCTCCAGCCTGGTAAGAACACTCTGGACCACAGCACAACCCCCAGGTACATGAGTCACTCCTCCCTGTGCCACCTGTGTACATGGTGAGGGTATGTTCTCTCCCATCATCCAGACCATCAGGGAAGATGTTGACCAGGAGCTGCTAATCAACAGCCTCCAGCTAGATGTTGTACCACTGGTCACCACCCTCTGGGCCCAGCAGTTTTCAGCCCACCTCCTGTCTGCTGATCCAGCCCATAGTTCATCAGCTTCTATTTGAGGAAGCCTCCTCTGTGTCAGCTAGTATAGACATTTATTTTGATTTTAAAAAATCAACAGAAGTGAGTATTTTTGCACCAGGATTATTTTTCAAAGGGAAACGAAAGTCAGAGTTCTTAATTTTAATTATCATCTTTTACATAATACTAACTTACACCAAAAAAAAGTAAGACAGCATAAAGTTTTAAGGGCTTAAAATACCTTAAAACTTGGGTACCTTCAGAGATTAACCTACATACTTTATGCATCCGAATTACAGATTTGGCTATGATGGAATTAATGCCTTCAAGCTCTATTGGCAGGCATTGTTTGAAAACAGTGTTTTGAGGATTTTTTCATCAGAAATGAAATGTATGATGTTTCCATCCAGCTGTACCTGAAAGCCTTCCTACAATTGTGTTCGCCCCAGGAGAAGAGCGACAAATAACTTCATAAGATTGCATTTCAGGTGACTGTCTCTTACTGGTCCTGATAAGATCTAATTTACTGAAGTCAGAACACAGGAGGATGGAGAAAAGTGAAAACAATTTGTTCTTGACCACAAAGCTTGGTGTAAATTATTGGGCCACTCAAGGCAGAGATTTAACACTAATACTGTTGAAGACATGTCATTATTACTCATTAAGTTCTCTGAAAGCAAGCAAATTGCATCTTTTTTATGTCTGTTTACTTACCAATTCACCAGGAGCTTTCTGCAAATATTGGGGCTTTTGCTTTGCCAAATGCTTTGTCAGCTGCAAAATGTTTTAAAGTATTCTTTTAATTACAATTAGAACTGATGAATAAGGTAAGTTTCTGCAAATATTTGAAATATTTTTAAGTTTTATAAAAATTCATTGTGTTTTATTCAATTTATAAGATACACAGGCTGAAATAATTCATACCATGTACAGGCAGCAATTGTTTTTTTAATTAATTCCTAAAGCACACAAGTTTGTTTATGACTTGCAATTAAGTTTAACTGCATTTCATCTTACCATATATCAAAGAAAAAGTCAAAACATTCCGTTTAACTGATGCCAAACAGAAGCCATGTATATTTTTATGGTTCTTGGCCATCTTTTGCTGTTGAACTATTTCACCTAATTTGGGAATGATTAGGACTTATTTTGATCTATCCAACCATGCAACAGGAGTGAAGTGCCTGCTTTGACTTAAATGTCACCTATCTGTACTCATGCACAAGAGAAAAGGACTCACAGCTGCCCATATCACCAGAGTTATCTACCACACAGGAGCCTTTCACACGTTCACTGAACCTAAAATTCCTGACATTATCATTCTGCACGGTCAACAGCCATGTGTGAGAAAGATACAGTGTGTGTACAGATCCCTTCAGTAAGAAAATAAGCTTTTAGTTGGGTATTATTAATCTGTAACAACGACTCTTCTCTGACTATGAGACATTATAAAGAAATCAAGGACCAGGATCCTGGAAAGGTTGTAACATCTAGGGGTTATTTTGATGACATTAGTCACTCCTTGCTCTGTGGTGACTGCAAGTGGCATGTAAATAAATACAACCTTCTGCGACCTCAGTCCAAATATCAGAACCTGCTCCAAGATAGTAGATATCCACTTGCTACAGATAAAGCAGGATTTTAACCAGTTAAAATCAATCCAAGGTTCTGCTACAAGCCTAAAAATTAACATTGCATTTCAAAATACTTGTTGAAGTCTAAGAATTATTCAGTGCCTAACATGACATCAGGGTTTGCATGCGACAATCATATCGACACAAGTTACATCTATTCAAGATAAGATTTAGGTATTTTGAGCAAGTTCAGTAGTACTCCTCAGTATATAGAGAACAATCTTGTTATTACTAGAGGCCTGCTGAGCCTTTAATGACTCTAAGTTGCTTGTTAGAAATTGCTTGCTAGTAAGAAGTGGTAACATTCCTATTGCTAGAGACACAAAACTAGGCTGCACAGAATATAGCAAAGTGCAGTGGGTGGATCAATCCTGAATTGGCATAAATCCCAACTTTAGAAAGCCTAATATACCGTTTAATCTCTTAACTTCTACAGTTCTTTGCTGTGGCCTTCATTGTTTCTGCAATAAGACCATGACTGATCATTACTACCATGTTTTTGTGAGTTTCATCTGTGATGCGCTAGCTTTAATAGTTCTCTGAAACTGCTCTTACCTGTAAATACACACTATCTCTGTTCTGCAAGCTGTCTCCCTCTAGGAATTTCTGGTGATTCTTTTGTTCCTTTAAAAGAGAAGGTTAAGAACATTCAGACTGCCACCTCCCTCAAAACAAGTCTCTCTATACTTTGTAAGACCTACAAAGACATTGTACAAAACTGCTATAAGCCCCTGGGTCCTTCTCAGGCTGAGAGAACTGAGGGAAAACACTGAGACTGAAAGCAGTCTCCAATTAAATTTAATTTCAATTAATAAAATTTTCTACATCTACAAAATGTATAAATAAAAATATTCAAAAATATTCTTTTAATTAAGATCTTCTTTTACTTGTCATACCACTTGACCGAATCCCATATATTGATCTCAGAGTGCAAAAAATCAGTCACCCAATAATGTTGCAGGATAGGGATATGTTCATGGAAAAATCATTCTCAGTCACTATCCAAAATTGCTCAGAGGATTTGTAATTTGTTTTGAACTGTAAAGACTTCTTATAGTAAGTTCATTAACATTTATCCAATGCTCAGCAATCAGAATTTAAAATCAGTAATAGAAGCAACACAATTAGCACACATGTTCAAAGTAAAAGGATTATTACTGTGGTTAAGTAGAGTTGAAGAAACACTTTTTACAGCTTAGAATTCATGCTAGTAGGAAAAAGCAGTGCTTAGACTCAATTTTCTCCTATTAAAGTGGACAGGAGTCTTGACACTGAGTTCAAGGACAGCAGAATCATGCCCCAGAAAGACAGATGTCAATAGTCAAATTCAAAAGTCACGAATGAATATGAACTTAGAAGTAAAAGTTTATACCCTCACCCCTAAGAAATGAATCATACTGTGGTTTTTATTCTTCTTAAAACTATTTCCAGGAAAATTATATCTCTTAATCCTGATAGATTTGGTGTTAGATATTGTGCAGTGAATACTCCAAATGCTCTTCAATAGTCTAAACCAAAAATCAGACAGTGCTTTTGCTTCATCTTAGGTTATAACCTAATTAAGGCAGGGCAGATGTTTCTAGGGCTTGTAGGTGCCAACATAAAGTCAATTAATAAATGCAGTCACAACTAGGATTAAGAAATCCATCACTCAAGTGAGGTCAAAGCTGAGGTTTTTGGGGGGGAGGGGGGCAGTGCTTCTTAGTACAATAAGTATCCTGCTACTTTTTAATCCTCTAGCAATTATATTACCATGAAATGATAAATGATAATTTAATATTTGTACTCCTGTATGTAACCAGTAAGTGCTTCCATCCTCCAATATATGAATAAGTAGGTCACTCAAACCCTGTCAAATAATCCATTAAAAAAGAGTACTATTTTGTGTGCTTGTGTGCACAGGCAGAGGCATGAAAGTAGCCCCACTCTACATGGCAGAGTGACAATGCACCATGCAAGAATAAAACACTGCACCCATGGCATGGAGCCAGGAGACTTCGATAGGGAAACCAAAAGCCCTGTGCTTTGCTCTGAAAATCCACAGAAAGCCTGCCCATGTGTCTACATGCATGCATATGTGCACATACACTCCTACCTAATCAGACATCTCACACTGCATGTGCACTTTGTATGAAAAACATAAGATGTTGTCCTGGCTTCTCCTTCATTTCCATAGTGACACAGGAATGGATTTATCCAGACTGTAGCATCCTTTTTGCTCATTTAAACCTGGAAAATTCTGATAAGCACATCCTAGGGTATACAAGAGATTGATGTAATGCCCCCATTTCTAGCAATGAATCGACTCTTCAGTGTGATACATGTACCCATTAATTATGTAGTGCTCCCATTTTATAAAATCTGTTTGCAGACTCTGTCTGGAATATTAATTAATTATACAGTACATATTATATGCTTTATTTCTCTCCAGCCTACATTCAGCTAGCCACTGTTATTCATTATGGCTGTATTTGTATGCCAATTATACTGTTTAACCCTTAATTCTTCCTGTATTGCACTGAACCCTTAAGACTCAGCTACAGAATCCCCAGCCAGGTTTCCTGAAAGAGCTAAGGGTCATTGCCTGACTAATACCTGAGCCTGAAACTTGGGCAAGGTAGGAGGACCTCAGAGTCAGGAATACTGACTGGAATGCTGTGACATGTGGCTTCACAGGCATGGATACCGTGAATGTAAGAGAGACAGTAAGCCCCATGCCTTACACAGACAGGTAAAGAAAGTGTCATCATGCTCTCCAGGCCAAACCCAGGGGTCAAGACTAGATTAAACATATTCTGTGCAGACATTTATGCCACCTTCCAGGTGTATTCAGTGTAGTCATTGCCTGAGTGATATCATATGTTTCTAATTTGAAATCCCAAAGCTTATATATTTATATTTCACAGTGATACATCCTATAGCCATTGATCTTTTAACAAGACACTTGATACTTGCATTTCAATCTGTTCTTTTCAAATATATCATTCTCTATTCAAAATGGAGGGGAAATTCAGCTTTTAGTGGTCAAAAAGACATTTCCCAATTGTCATTATGGGCATTATTACATGAGCAACCTGTCCTTGGCCCGTTAAAAAAGTCCCACTAAGTGATTCAAACCACGGTACAAATACTGTAATTCTTTCTGTTGTCTAAGTTTCTATTTTTCCAACCCATACACACATACAAAAAATATTTTTTGATTTAGATAAGATAGAAAATGAGATGTCTCTGTTCTGCTATGGAATTTCTTAAGCAAAAGCAGAAGAAAAAAATGGAAATAAAAACATTCTAGCTGCTGAGACCTTGCTGCCCTAGTTCTTCAGGAAAACTGATATTTGAGATTGATAAGAAAATCAGATGTTCAAAAGCAACAGGGTCTGAGTATTCAATTAACAAGGAGCAGGAATACCGCTTCAGATGCTTCCAAGAAACACATGTAAGAGATTAGAGTAACTTATCTGCACTATGTAAGGTTACCATAGAAAGAGTCATTGTGATGTTTTCTTTTAGCAATTCTCCCATTAGTTAATCTACTTGATGTAACATAGACAGCACTGCATACCCTTAATGTCACATGGGAAACACAGATTTCCCCATAATTTCTGTACATCAGTGGATAAAATTAATTGAATTACATCTCATCCTATGAAAGGGAAAGTAGAATTTTGTACTAAGATATTGATTAAATGATTACTGTAATTTACATGGAAGATGTCTCAGAGGTGTCATCCTGTAGCACTTCCTCTTTGTTACAAGACACTTTATGGAGAAACCTCTGACATACTGTGACTTGTTCCCAACATTTTTTCAGATAGTTTTCATGGAAGCTATGTAGCTCCTTTTCTCACCTCAGTTTTCATTTTCTTACCTATTCTTTGCTTTCCAACCTAACTTTTGCAGAGATTATATCTTACTAGTTCTGGCATCAGGATGTTTTTCTATTCCATCTATACATCTAGAATAATTATAATTGCTCTCAGAAATCTACAGACAGGTTCTCCAAGCATTCATCTCTTGTTGTTAAGACTATCTAAACTGCAGTATGTTCTTATTTTAGGTCTCCAGCTAAGTCTATGTCATAAAGTTATAAAGAATCACTGAATGAGCTAAAATCCAGTGTCCCAGTTCTTCACTTCATAGGATCAGCATGCAGTTAAATTTTAAAGACTTGTTTTATTGTGTTCCCAGAAGATATTTAAATTTCATAGGGAGACAATCAAATTGTTTTTGACACCAAAGATTTATCTATTCTTTCCCTCTCTTTCAGTGAGTTATGAGGTCCAAATTAAGCACTTCTGGCAAAGACCGACATTCCCTTCTCCCCTTCATTTCAGACATTAATTTTATTTTCTAAGGCCAGTTTCAGCTGCCTTTTCACAACATGTGGGCATGAATGTAAAACATTCATTGATCAATTTTTAGTCCAAATAGGACATGTTATCAGAAGCTTGTGCTCTTTCACACTGTTCCCTGAACATTAAAAGCCTTTCAGGGACTGATCTTTCAAACACTTATTCATGCAATCAAGTTTTATGGAGCTTCTTACATGCTTGAAATTAAGCAGCTACTTCAGCATCATGCTGAACTAGACTCTAACTCTTCTTTATTGCCAACAATTACCGAAGCTCCATTTTTTTCTTTTAATTTTACCTAGCCTGTCAGGCAAACACACCCATAAAACCCAATCTGTTATTGTCATTCATATATACAATAATCCCCAGCCGACATCATCTGAGCCTGAAGTAGATAATAAATAAAGAAAGTTACACCTGCCAGGGATAAAATAAGACAGTTACAGCAATGAATTTGAGCTCAAAACATTTTAAATATTTCTAGATTATAGGAGGTAGAGTGTTATTCTCAAGAAAAGGAAAACAACAACGCTTTAGTATTAGCTGTTGAACTATCAAAGATATCTCTGATATCATGAAACATAAAAGAAGCCTGCAAAACATTTCTGTGATGAAGATACAATGCCTGATGACAACATTGTCCACATTTGTGAAAATCTGATGTGAAACTTTAATTTGTATGAAGACACAACCCTGGTAATCTGTTCAAGTAATCAATTTATATCAAATTTCTGGGAGTTTATGACATCATGTGCACATGAATTTTGAAGGATGTATCTAATGTCCTTCACATCTTCTTATAACTGCCCATCATACAAAATCACTGATCAGAAAAATCAGTGGAGCTTTAAATTTCTCTTCACGTTTTTTGCAAAAATTTAAGTATGACATTTAAGCATATCTCGTCTGATGCAAGCCAATGACCTTTATACCTTCCCACTCTGTACTTAATCTCTCCAAGGCTTTTATCAAAGTTAGTAGGCCAGTACCTTTCAAAACATATAAATTCATACCTGTCAAAATACATGGACTCACACCACTGCCTGTTTCCACACTCCATCTGCTTGCTTTTGTTATTTCTGACCACGCTTCCTGTCATGCCACCTCCCACTAGGGCCAATTTGCCTGTTAACTGAGCTCAGTCAGAAATTAAGAATGATTCTGAACCTTCTTGTTCTGCCTCTGCCTGTGTTTCTGACATTAGATGAGGGGTATTTCGCCACCAGGACACTTGATAGGACACAAAATCTAAATCCTGTTGTCACACTAGACCTTCTGCAGAGTTACACAATGGTTCAGTAATAAACACTCAGAGAGTCAAAAATGGGAGACATCTAGATCCCCAGGCACAGCACCCTGAGGACAGCACCCACATCTAGCCCATTGCTCTTCTCAGTGGAAGCATGTGCAGATCAGCAAGCAAAGAATCTATTTCCAGATTTCATCATGAATCATTCAAAGTGATTCAAGTTTTGCAATGAGGGTAGACTTTTCACTATTTTTATTATCACTGCATTGAAGTGATACCAGTGAGACTGAACAACATGCCATGTAGTCTCTTCAAATAGTTACCATGATGATACTCATTAGATGTTCTATGCCAAAACAAAATGCTTCAGGTTACTTTGAGAATGTGAAAAAAGCTTGAAATTGTTCAGTTTTGTCCTAATTCTGTCACTGCAGGTATGACAAAAAATAAGCAGTACTTTGATATATTTTTTTCTTTTTTATCCTTACTTTTTACAGCAGTATTTTCCCAAAATAAGATGCTTTGCTTATGCCTCACATTAAAAAGAGGGGGAGCAGAATAGGATATATCATTAGGGACTCAAAAGCAGAAGTCAAAATAGCTTTAAAAAAGAGGAAAAAAGAATAAGAAAGATCACACCAGTTATTGAGAGAAAAGAAGCATTTGATTTCACAGCGATGTAAGGAAAAGAGAAAATCTTCAAAAAAGGTGAGATATCCCTTCACTTGTGCTTAAGAAAGAGGAATTCAAATGGGAACAGACTCAAAGAAGCACTATCACAATGAGATTGGAGAATCTTTGAGAACCCTTATTATGTCTTATGATACAAGTTAAATTACTTTTGTCTGCTTATCTTAGAAGAGGAATATGATAAGCTTTTATAAACACATTAAGAGGAGTATTTGAGAGGGTGGAAAAACATCCAAATTAAAGGATAATAAACAGTACAGACACAAAATCGACTATTAATTGACAAGAAATATGTTTGCACTGAAAAATAGAAGTGTTCTTGTCATGTGCAGGGCTGATTACCCTATGATCCTATGATCTTTTCCAAAGGAAAATTAAGACATTTAAGCTGAGTGCAGGCTCTAAGGTAGGGAGTCTAACAGAGCATTTTTAGGAAAGTTTTATATAAGAAAATGTACATGGGTATTAAGAAGTTTTCCATGCATTTTTCTAATAATGTGTTATTATGAGGCATGGACCTGTTTGGCTAACAATTGCTACTGGCATTGTTCTGCAAGGGAGCAAAAGTCACAGGTGATGCTAAATCTGATCTTCCAAACAAAACTCTTACATGACCCTGAATCTGATCTCTCAGAGCAGCAGCAGCCAGGGCTAAGAGTGGCTAATCACAGGGACATTTCTGAGCTGGGGAGAGGTCAGGTAACTTATCCCCATCTCTGGGGAAAACCTGAGGCTTTCTAGCTGCACCCAACCAAGCAGGACCAGCAGCTTTTTCTTTGCTGATCCACAAAACAGCTCAGCCATAAACAGAAGGCATCCTCCCCTACAGGCACAGCTACAGACTGTGTCCATGCATTGTTGGAGAGGCACAGCTGCCACGGGCCAAAGCCAGGACAGAGAAAGTGTGAAAAGTTAGAGTACAGCACGTCCTCGATGCACATAGCTGCCATGTACAGGTTTAGCTGCAGGGGATTTGCCCTGTGCCTTGTGACCCATTACAGCACTGCGGCAACCCTGTCCTGTTTGTCCCTGTAATGGAAAGCAGTGCACAATTTTAACAACAATGCTCTCAGGTGAATAAAATTCAGCTGACACCACTTAGTTATATTGTTTCTGAAGTGCTAGCAAGACTGAAAAACTAGTAAAAATTATTTGTAACACTCACAGGCATGTTTATGAACAGAGAGAGGGGAACAGATTTGCTGAGTATGGAGGTGGTGCCGTATTTGAGAGCACAGCTTCATGTAAGCATCCATATTGCCTAAATTTAGCATATATAATATTATCCACCATCAGATCAGCAAGTACTGTATGAGTGAAATCAGCACAGGCAATTTTTCTACGTGAGACAATCTTTAATGCAATGTTGGGTGAATAACACTTTTTTTAATCTATTCTCAGAACAGAACAATGTTTCTTATTTACAAATAACACCAGCAGTCACTACTTTAATCTACACCTTTCATTCATTATGGATAGGCTACAGCATGTGGTGATAGATCTCACAGGCTGGGGATCCATTAATCTGTGGTGAGCTGAGAGGTGATTTATCTGTGGGATAGAGGACTCTCCTGGGCTCCCAGAGAGTGACAGTGTCACCATTGACTTACTGTTATTCCCCCACAGGTGTTCACAGCCAAGCCTGCACTTCTTCAGCCAGCAATGCAATCTCTAGCCCCAAGGATGTAAGGCTCAGCTACAGTCTGGATGAAAACTTGTGGTGTGTTTGACACACAGAAAAAATCCCAGGCTCCATGTCAAAACAGCAGCAGCAGCCTGCCTATATAGGACACACATGCAGAATGTCACACCACAGGGATTTTGCACCATAAGATACAAGATTGCTGTTGCCTGGGCTGTTGTTATTCTTGGGGTACAGGACAAATGACCCCCTGGTATTGCATGTCCTCATTGTCCTCAGGCTGGTGCAGCCTCACAGCAGCAGCAGAGCTCCAGAGCAGTCAGTTCTGCCACCACAGCCCCCAGAGCACACTGAAAATTAGCAGGTTTCAAAACATGTCTTTTTTATTTTTTTGTTCAATGCATAAATGCCAAGAAGCCACCTTCTCAGCTCCACCCACACCCACCACCAAATTCCTACCTATTATCCTTCTTGATGGAAAGGAAAATTTTGTGCATGAGGTGCTCTAGAGACACAAAACTAAGAAAGATGAACAGGATTTTCTTGCTCAAAAGTATATTGATGGGTTTGGATTTTGGGGGGTTTTTTTGTTTGGTTGGTTGGTTGATTTTTTTGTGAATTTATGGCTATATCAGTTAACCTTCCTGACGTCTACAACTGGACCTGAAAATACTGTCTTCTCAGTTTCAGAACCCTGTTCTGTATCCATTCATGCCAGAAATTTCTTTTATTTTAAATGGAGACTAAGCCTTGCTACACATTGCAGCTGTCAGTTCTTTGACTGAATGTCAGAAGCAGCTGATTTGATATAGAAGCAGTTGTTTATAGAACTGCTTGATTTAGAGACACTTTCTGATTTTACTTTAATTGTCCTAGAGCACCTGAACTGTAATGACAATAATAGTGGGTAGCTGCCATAGAAAGGTTTGTAGCACATAAAAGATTTAATCAACAGAGGAAGGAGTATATTTTTTTCATTTTCTGTTAAGATAAATATGCTTTCAGCTCTGATTGTATGTCACAGTTTACTACACATAACAAAAACTACCTCCAGCCTGAGAATTAAAGAATGCCCTACATCATTATGCATCTGACTTTTCCTGAGGTTTAAGGCCAGCATTCATGTTGACTGTTCAGCACTGCCTGAAAATGAGATCCTTCAGTTACATACAATTTGAGTGAATGCCAATTCAGGAATCAGGAGGCTGTGCACTGCTGCTCTCCTGTGGTCTACAATGGAGTTTCTTAGGAAGGGAAGGTGGGAAGCAAACAAAGTCAGCTTCACATGGAGAAGGGTGTTCACAACAAAGGACAGACAGGTGATAAAGGATGTTGTATATATGGGGCAACATTGGGCTGCCAAACAAACATCAGAAATCCTTTCTCCTAGAGACAGGAGACTAAAGGAGAACAGAGGAGAGGGCTCTCTCCTGCATTCCCTCTCAAAACTGCAGGCAGAGAGCAGCACAGTGCCCTGCATTCAGGAGAAGCAGAGGTAGGGAGGGGCCGGGCAACCTATCACCCCAAAGCAGCATCATCATGTGATAACAGACCTTCTGCAGAGGTTTTCCAACTGCTCCCAGCACTGCTCTGCCCAGGGCAGGGCAGGCACTGAGGCACAGCCTGATCCATAACCTGCCCTGTGCATATATTTGTGTAACTGCTGCAATGAATCAATACCCAGCGTTGTGCAGGAAACAAATATGATTGGTACGTATATATACATTAATAAATGCAACTGACCACTGAACTTCTTTGAGATATTAAGGGTACACCTAGAGGTACAGACTGGAAGGAGACAGACAGCAGGCAAGTGAATTCTCATTTTTTGCCTTATGTTCTCAGAAAGATAAGTGAGATAAGGGAGGAGAAACGGAGCACGTGAAGCTCCTGAGTGGAGTTATAATAGAAACTAAACTGCTTAGATGAATGTGTAGAAAAGTGGTAGGGCTGTAATGGACTGCTATATTTTATGTTGTGTTCTGCCTTTAAATGGAACTATTCATTCAAGGAAGCACTACAGGACATTAGGACTACATAAATGAGAGGGAAACCGAGGAATTTGTTACTAAGAGGAATAAGGTATATCCAAGTGGCCTTATGCACATTCAGCCAGCTACAGACTCCAGATAACCACAGCAAGGTTGCAGAACAACAAATATTTACAAAATTTTAAGTCACCACAATCCCATAAGAGGAAAACTATATTTGTGAAATGGACTTCAGCATCAAACTCGCATTTAAGGAGGCTGTAAGTTTCTGACACTATTGGGTAGGAGACTATAGGAGACTAAAGGGCAATGCAAAATACTGACGTTTGGAGGCAAGGAGAGTTAAAATTACTCAAAAAGCAAAACAAGACTGAGAAACTCCCCCCTCTTTGGACTGCAGATTTTCTTTGTAGAGGTGGTATTTTTTCAAGTTATACTGTATGCTCCTGTAGGTTTGTGAATCCTCTTCTGCTCACCTTCTGGTTTGCCCGTATTTCGTAACTTATGGCTAGCTCAGGAACGAAAGAAAAATACACTGACTACCTGGACACATAGCAGTTTGCACCCGCTACATCTTAGGATCAAGAGATCAGAGAAAAACAGGATGTGTCCATCTTCCTTGGAACCACTCATAGAGGAGCCAGCATTAGTCCATGAAGCTTGCTCCTACATGAGCCTAAAACCACCAATTCCAAAAGCAGAGGGAATGGCGTCTTCATGTGTCTCTCAACTTACAGCACCACCCACAGATTCTCTGCAGGTGGTGGCCATCGGTCTTTCCTTGTAGGTAAGCAGAAAATATACGTTAAAATACACAGGTTTTGTTAAGTACTGTGCATTAGGATCAGACTCTTAAATGATAGAAAAGTAGCAAAGATAATGTATCTAGTGCATTGAAAACCACATAAACTCAGACCTAGAATCATACTAGCTAAAAGTCAGAATCAGCTGAGGATCCTCCATAATCCACAGGCTGGGGAATATGAAGCATCTCCAAGAACCATCAGACACCTGAGTGCTGACACTCTGGGGTCCCCCCGGAGCCCTGTAGGACCTGGGCCTTCTCAGGTCAGAACTAGTTTCTGCAGACACTTATATTCAATAAACGCTGAGCACTGCTAAATGTGAAGGCCTGGCCCCAAGATGACAGACACTTTCTTATCTTCTTTCTTCACAGAAAAAAAAAAAAAGTTTAGAAGCAGAAATCCAAACCATTGTTTAGTAATGACAAAGAGCTGAGGACTTTTTAATGTACAATAGCAGAACTAACTTAGTGAGGTTTCAGTTGCTGGCTGTGTACTTCAGTCCACATTCTTGATGATGATTTTGGAATTGTAGGAGCAAAAGCAGAAATTTTCAAATGAAGGACAGTATTTGCCATTTAAAGTAATAAAATCATTTTGATGAATGGAGTAGCAAGTTAACTGTGTAAAAGTCATGCATCCATCATGTTACCGCACACATCATAAGAGAGATTGCACAAAAGATGCTTGTTTTAAAAAAACAAGACAAAACAAACAAATCAAACAAACAAGAAAAAAAACAACAAAAATGCAGAATGGCAGAATATGTAAGTAAAGTGGGTTTATTCCATTTTAAACATAAAAATGTAAAAATGTTTCAAGGGTAAGCCTGAAAGAAGAAACTCCTGGTTTTTAACAATAGCCCCATCCTTGAGCAATTGCATTAAAATAGGAAAAAGCCTTCACTGTACCAAGAGTAACAAGAAGTTCTTGATCATTGTACAGTAACATAAAATATTAGTATTATACTATTGGATTCCCTTCTTTCTCCAAAAAGCAACTATCAGCAAAAAACACAAAGAAAAACCTAAAAACTTCTTCCCAAAACTAGATTACTCAGAGTTCATGGCTTTTCCAAAAGGAGCCTGGCCCTTTTCAATTAGCAAGGATGATAAGTTTCATTGCAGAGAAGAAAGAACACATGCAATTATTGAATCAGTTACACAGATGAGCACGGTTTGTAGGAAATGCTAATTTGACTAATGCCTTCTTGCATATCAATATCTCCACCATATGGTAAGGGTTGAAGATGAACAGTTGTTCCTCTTTTTTTTAACAAAAAGTGACATGGTTGAACGATGATATCAAATTATGATGAAACTTAAGTAGCACAGTGAAAATAGTACACAATGGAAAGTCATCTGTCTGTGTTGTCTGCAACAACAATTTTCTTAATCTCAAAAGAACATGGCTGGAAACATACTTAGGGCAGAAGGAATAATTATGCTCAGAGTTACAAACTCTGTTTACAAATTGCTGAAATGATTTAACCAAATAGTCTTCAAGATTATTCTGAAATTGCAAGAAATTTTATTTAAAAAGCATATATCAGCATTTCTGCCATGATGATACCCACACAGATATACCACATCACTTAAGGTCAACCTTAAGTAAAATACTTTGATGTTTCATAGCTGCCTCTGTATTCAAAAATCAAGCTTATTTTTACTTAATTCCTGACTTGCTGAATTTTATACCTACATGTTTAAGTAAAAGAGACTGACAAAGACACAGAAATGTTAAAAATATTTTAATGAAATTACAAGGATATAATGACAGTACTGAGAGATATTAACTTTAGATTCAGGAGACCACCTCATTCCATCAGTTCCAGGAAGAATCCTACGAGACTAAACAAATGACAAAGGTTGGAAAAGTTGCTCACTTTCCAACAATTCTCCATTATAAAAATAGAAATATAGAAATTTCTCTCTTAGAGGAAACAATTTTTAAAGTATGGGGGAAAGAAGACCTCTGCGCAGACTGGGGTGAGGAAAGTAAAATCACACATGAGAAAAGGTAAGGAATACTAGAACTAAAATTATTTTGTCAACAATACCTTCTTCCCTTTATGTCTGCATAATATGACATTTTTCAATTATGTAGTGAACTACTGATTTGCTTGAAGATCTCTGCCTCTCCCACTGCACTGGCTGCACAATTTCCAAGCAAAGGATCATTTGAAAGAGAATGTCATTCTTCTGTATTGAAGATGTACTCATCCACTGTCTACAAGTGACATGGAAAAACAAACAGACCATCTTTACCTCTCTTGTGATCTCTCACTAACTGGAAAACAGCTGGTAACTTAATTGAGGACTTTTAATGGAGGACAGATGTGGTAGATTCAAGCTACAAAATTCCATTTGGTTTTACCTATAAAATGTACAGTGTGAAATCAAGCTATCACAAGGTTACACTGTTGCATGAGGTCACCAGAAAAGATCGGATAGCCTGACAGGTCTTTTGACATGAGTAGCCATTCACAACATCACTTAGCTTGCTTATTTTGGGAGGGAAGGAGTCTTAGGAAATGGACTCACTCTGCACAAAGATAAACGGGCCATTGCTGCTGCTGCTGTAAGTGCTGAGAAACAAGAGATGCATAGGGAACCCTATCAGATGGATTTGTGTCACCACCAATGCCTGTTTTACAGATGTTTGTACACAGAGATTTGCAGGCTACACTTTAATTTGTAAAAATAGAAAATACTTCCATTTTTACCAAGCATAATGAAAAAAACCATGTACAATGTGTAATGTAATCTGTCCTACGACTAAGAGCAGTTTGTCTGACAGGCCATTCACTGACATGCATGATGCTATGTTTTTATATGGTGGCCTTCTTGGCATGTAGTATCACCAAACACTTCAAGGGAAAACTTTTCTCCATAGAGATATGTCCATTTTGAATAATATTAGAATGACTGAAAAAGGCGGGGAGGGGGGTGTGGAGGGACTGTCCAGTTCATATCTTTGTTATTTAAGCTGTTTTGAGTAACTATTTTAACTGTTAAAATTATGGTGAATGAAGGCAGATAAAACAGCAGACAAGACTAACTTTGCCTTTTATTTCATAGGACAGGCGTTTTGCTGAAAATTGCTCATTAAATCACTCATTTAATCATCAATCACTTTCACTGGCCAAAATATGTCCAAACCCTATTTCTGAAAAAGCAACTCTTAATTGCTGTGCTAGAACTATCTCAAGTAAAAGGGTTACAGGTAAAACCCATCACAAGCTTTAGAACATGTTTGGATGTATGCCAAAAATTATTTCCTTTTTACAGCTAGGATATAGACCGAATTTGTATTGAGCACCATATACCTGCCAAGCAGGCAGCTTTGTACAATATCTAGACCTATTTTAATTATTCACCATTTTAAATGAGCAGAGGTTCTAACAAGAAGTATTACATGAAAATTGTACCAGCTGAATAATAACTTCTGCACAAGTTAAACACTTGATTGAGCAAACAAAACCTATTACAGCTGCCTCCTGATGAGAACAACAATTTATGTTTTCAATGAGCTGTCCTGTCTTCTTTTTAACCGTGATGGAACACATTGTTCCAAAACTAATCAATAAAAGCCTCAGTAGTAAAGACAGCACTGTGTCTGCCCTCTATTTAACATTCCACAGAAGAGAAAGCTTTTCAGTGAGACTCTTACATATGTTGATGTGACAGAAATATAGAAGAAGAAAAACTATGGTAATTAGTTCTTTTCGTCTCTAGCATAATCTCTTCCTGTAGTGATTTCCAGTAGCATGAATGAGCTTGAGATAAGAGTGGAGAGAACAGGCTAGAAACAGATTTGCATCAATGCCTTACACTAGTTAGGCTTTAATACTCCTTTTGGCTGAGGCATTTTTGTGTACGTACTCAAGTTAGAAAGAATATACAAACCTGCCTTGTAGGTGGAATCACAACAAAATAAAGTCATATTTCTGAAAGGGGAATAAATCCTGTGACAGACACTGACTCAGCTGGTTCCCAATATTTTCAATTTAATAATGTACCTTTCATGTCTATTTGACAGAGGTGAATTGTTAGAAGACAAGCAGATAAAATTGAAAATTAGGAGGTAAACTCAGAACCAATTCACCCCTGCCAGCATTTGAAGGCTCTACATAATGTCAAAGGCTCTCAACACAAAGTCTACAGGAAAAGTTTAGTTTGGTATCGTCTCTCATGTACCCTTAACCAGTGTAATCTTCCCTGCATATCAACTGTTCTATTAATTATTTACTCCTGGACACATAAATCTTTTTTAGAACTGCAGTAATAGTACTTCTAATATGATTTAAAATTGATCTGTATAATTTATAAAACTCTAGTTGATGTTTTAAAACATCTGTTGCACATCTGGGAAAATATCATACTTCAACACCCACAGTTTAGTAGAATGGATGCATACAGAAACAAATCTGTCAATGAAGGTGATAAGTGTACCCAATTCTCTCAATGGGTACATACAAACTCTCTTTGCTTTATGCACACCCACCAAGTAAAGAAGTGCTGACATCATTATAACTATTTCATAACATTACATGGATATATTCCTTCACCAAAGGAGGCATTTCACTGCAGAAATTATGACGTAGCTGACTGTAAGGTTGTTATGTGAAAATTTTTAATTTTAAAGCTTCCCTTTAATTAATAAATGTCTGGGCTAATTAAGTTATATATGATAGTCCCTTAGAAGTTAAATCCCTTCTTTATCACCACTACTGTCATAAACTCTGTCACAAGCTCAAAATTCAGCAAAGAAATCTAAGCATTTCCACATAAAACACACAAGCAGTAAAGATCAGACATAAATATAATTTTTTCATATCATGTTCATGGATTCTTTCCATAGGAATTTTTCATACTTAGAAAAAAACAGAGATAGATATGACTCAAAACTTCTGGAACCACTGACAGTGACCATATCAGCTGCTGTACAGATACCCTGATAGCATTCATAAGGACCACTACTATCCACTCTGCAAGGAATAGAAGAGATTGAGAATGATACAATCAGAAAGTCATTTGCAAACTTCTATGTAAACTCCAGAGGCTGCATTCTTAGTCTCAAGCAAACATTAGCCCACATGAGTTCAGACTGGGCAAATGTTTTCAGAAAAAAATGTGATAGATTTTTCACTAGCAAATGCTCACCAAAGCTAACAAAACAAACTTGCACACAACAATGAATATTCACTCTTCTTTATACAGTACTTGCTCTTAGTAATCCAGCTACTCATCATCCATTTGCTCCCTAAAAATTTCGGTGTTCAAATGAAAAGCAGCAACAATACTGCTTGAGTTCAGTGCCAAGTCCCAAGATGAATAGTAACAGAGTGCCTACCAATGGAAACATTTCAGAAGTGATCCATGGGTGAAATTGCTTGAGGTACCCAGACTATCAGCAAAAGTCACAGCTCCTAAGGACAGCTTCTAAGTGTTGGCACACCCACCCAGGCCAACCAACACCTTTAGCCATGTGAAGATAGACCCTGCAAGCATGTATGTTGTTCAAACTAAAAAGGAAATGTTTGTTGACTAAAAAAAGCATAAAACTCCCCTGTATTTTTCTCCCCTGAGATTTTATATCTTTTCAAAATGGCCTTTATTTTCTGCTCAATCTCCCTCAACAACCCTACATTTGATTGCAATTTCACATTCTTTATCTTTCTGTAGACCTCTCAGCTGGTTCTCCCCATAAGGCAATTCCTTCAGCAATGTGAGCCAGGGTTATGCATCTGGCCCATGCAAAGTAGTGCCAAGGATCTCTGAACATCACCAGTGCCAGCCTGGGCCAGGGGGAAGGCTACAGAGGGGGTTACAGCATGAACAGGTTATGTAAATGACTACTTAAATGAAGTAATAAGTTATTCTTTCAAGTACAAATACAGTTCTGGTCCTTGTACTATCTGAGAGGGAAGGTTTTTCTTCCCGCTAGCAGCCAAGCACTCCATCCTACTTCAGAGGCAAACACTCAGGATGACCAGCTTCGGAGAACAACCTCTGCTGAGTCCTTCCAAAAACAGTGCAGTCAAAGTGAACTTTGCAAAAGGACCTGCCAGATGCAATATGAAAATTAAATAATCGGGGCTTCCAGACATGCAGCTTCAAATTACCACAAATACAGATGCACTATAATGTCCCAAAGATAGATACAACTTCAGTCTTACTTGGGGTAAGATGGGTATATAGGCTGCACATCCACAAAACCAGGGTCATATGGAATGATGCAGGAGAAAGTGTTATGCTACCTGGTACTACATCCATTCAGCTTCTCCTATCTTATATTGCTTCCTGATACCAGATTTGCCCATAAGATTGTGGAAATCTTTCAAAAACATAAAGGAGTCTTGATGTGATTAACTTCCATTTGACGCCCACAAGAATTTGAGTTCTTATAGTTATTTGCACTTCTCAAGATGTCACTAAAATTACTTTTGATCGAATTATTATATGCAAGGATAATAAAGTTAATTCTGCTTTGTGCTGATAACAATCTGTGTCCTGAATTACTACATGTTACAGTAATAATCCTTTTGCCATTTAATTTCTCTTGACTAGCTCTTCAGAATTGATTAATTTATTCCCTAAAGCATTATAATGACTTTGGGCACATAACAGAATACATTTAGGATTTGACTTTACATTTGGTGTAGTACTTTCAGGCTTCTGGACATTCAAAACTAGTAAGAGCATTTCTACAGCCAATTCAGTTTTTTATTTGAACAATTTCTCCATGCATTTAGCTTACAAGTGAAGAGGTGTAGGTTACTAAGATTTGCAAAATATAACTTAATTATGCAAAATTTAATCAAGAAATTATGTTTTTCTTATAGCTTGAAGTAATTCCTCAAAATCTAATTAAATCTCCTTAATTAATGCTGCCAAAATTGCTCAAGCGTCAAAGGAGATCATATTCCCTGCCTCTAGCAGAAATGATAAAATCATTCTACAATTTATATGCACTATCACTTCTGGGGAAAATATGGCCATTTGACACTTTCTAAACACTGTTCAAAAATATTTAAAGAAAAATTGTGCAATGAGTCATACTGGCATTGTACTGCACATGACAAGAATAAAAAATCATGATTATTCTGGCAAAAACAGTGTTCTGAGATGTAAAATACTGTGTCAGTCAACAATGTTATCTGGAGCATACAGTGATTTATTATCAATTGGGTGAGGCAACGTGCTCCATTCTGTCTAAAATCTTTCAGGTAGGAGAAGACTTCTAAGATCATTGAATCCAACTGTTAACCTAACACTGCCAAGTCCACCACTAACCCATTTCTCTGAGTTCCACATGCAGACAGATAAACATGCAAACACACATCCACACCTGTAATAAATCCCCAGCAAAATTTCTAATTCCAGGAGAAATTATGAGATCCACACTGCCTTCTGCCTTCCCTCAGCCAGGAAGTGAAGGTGTAGATAAAAGTCTGGGGGCACAGAGCTAGTAAGAATGTAAGAGATCCAGGTCTGGTTGATTAAAAATTTCACCAAGAGTTTCTACCACAACCCAAAACTGAGAGGTCCCTCTTCCTTTGAAAATACTTTGCCTGCCAAGATGGAGAGAAAACCTATCACTCCCCAAATAACGAACTGTTTTCTAGCAACTTTGTTTTCTTTCTTTTCCATGTGTTGTTAAGGACCTGAGCAACAGTTCTGCCTCTTTTAGGTCAGCAGGCTCAGTCTTATTTTGTGAGTACATCAGTTAGCTAGTAGTAGTACATTCTTCATGTCAACTGCGTTTTCCTGATTATTCTTTGAAAAATCTCAAATGCATTGGAGAAGTTGGGGGAGGTAAAACAGAGGTTTGAGGGTCATCTCTATAACTGAAATCTGATGCTTTCAGCATTAGAAGATCTGCAAACCCCAAGACATCTGCAATAAATTACGTTGTTTCCTATTAGGCATGAGCACAGGTGTTCTGGAGAAGGATCCAACAATGACTCCCTGCTTAGTCACATACTGTCATTCCTTCTGACTGGCTGCTGTTATGGTTTTTACTACTGTAGTTAATGCTAACAACGGTAATAATAATATTATTATTAAATTATTTCATTAAAGCTTGGTAGAGCTCTCAATTAGTAGATCTCATAATACTTCCCAGGAACCATTAACTTCTCAGTTTGTCAGTGGCATAAATGAGATGAACTAAAGCACCGTTTACTTTCAAACGTGCATCACTGTCTGAAACTAATAGAACTGGCAATTGCCTTAATCCTTGTATGTGAGCATAATTACTTATGGTTGCTGTCTGAAGTGCTGCTATAAACTAAGAATTTAAAAGTCTCAAATGCTTTTAAATAATCGGCCTGCCAGAAGAATCAGGAGAAACATCAGCACACAAAATCTTTAGAGACATAATTTAGACAGCGAAATGTTTCAGTCATTTCTTCATATTTTCTTTCTACCAAATTCTAAATGGAAACTTTCCATTATTATCAGACAATCTTCTTATTTTATGTTCTGTTTAAAAATTTCTGCATATAATGAGTCCATGACTGATGCAAAGCAAATGGCAGTGCTGTGCTTGGGCATCCAGGCACCAGTGCAAACCACAATGCTAGTACAGAGCATCAACACCACAGCCATTTCCACAGAAGCCAGCCCAGCTCAGAACATATACACCATTATTCTCCCTAATAAGCTCTGTTAAGAAAAGTAATTACCTGAAGTGTAAGGCTACCTGCATGAAGGCACATGGTGTTGAAGTTAGTGGGAACTTTTTGTGAGTTTTGATGTGCATTAGGATTTAAAGTTACTGAAACAGTTTTTAAAGGCTAACTTCTTGTTCCTTTTATTATGGGTATAAGCAGGGGATGAAAGGTCATAAGAATGAGTTAGAAGAGCATTATTTATGTATATGCAATGACCAGCCATGACCTAACAACTCTCTGTCATGTTGCAGGCAAAGCTTATTTAAAATTGCTAACTAAAGTTATTGGAAAACTGCATAAGAACATATGTGACATGAAGGTGCATAAGTGTTCCTTTTGCATACTTTTCATGGGCACACTAAGACAGCCAAGGTATGTATTTCTGGTTTACATTTTTTTAATTGCAAGACTGAGCGTGCCCAATCTTGCAATTAAATTTGTGTGAGATTAAAATTTATTTCCCTCAAACGTCTGTGCTAAAATTTCCCCCTCAACACCTCCCTTGATTATGCAGAAGTGCTGCACTGACCTAAACGGAAAATCACAAAACCATCATTGTAGGAAAGAAATGTTGGAAAAGGAAGTAAATGCATAATCTTCTCCTCATGAACAGGGTCTGGTTCCTGTTAACAGCAGAGTTGCATACTGCAAAATATGTCTTGCGGTATTTTAGACTGAAACAGCCCATTACTAGAAGTTCATTCATTCATTTAGCACTGTGGAAACCATAACTACTCATATGAATTACCCCCTTATGTATCCTAAATATGGACAACAGCTGCATTTAGCAGATTTCATTGACTGCTCAGTGCTCCTAAGTGTAGAGAAGTGCTGTGTACATTCACAGGCTTCTTTTTCATTATCAGCCAAGGGCAGTTAATCCCTGGAGGAGAGGAGGTACAATGTGTTCTTAGTTTGCTGTTCTCAGTATCAAACTTGGTTGTCTTTAATTCTACTCCATTCCTTGCTAAAGCAAACAACTGGTTGTCTGCTTCCTATTCCCCAGCAGCTCTGCTACTTCAGGCTGCTCGTCTGAATTTCCTTGAAGAATCCTCTTTCTTCCAGCCAGACTTCAAAAGAGAATTATCAAGTGGGCATGGCTGTGTAACTAAAGAATACTTTTTCACTAAGCATCCTCCTCATGTTTTTCCATACACAATTTTTTTTTCAAAATCTCAGCTTCTTCTGTACTTTGAATAAAATCTTAATCTTCTTTCTCTGTCCTGTATTTGTCTCCAGTTGCATGGAGACAGAAGTTTGATGGGAGCACACAGCTGTGATGATTGCTGAGGGACTGTTGGAGAAAGGAAGAAGCTGGAGATGATGGTTCTTAGCACAAAGACTCTTGTTGGCAGAAGTCTGAGATGAGGTCCTGAGGGACACACTTCTGCTAGGAGGAGTGTTTTGAGGAATAGGATGAGACAATTTAAGGTGGGATTGTGGGAAATGGAAAAAATTGGGAAGGATTAGGAGAGGAGGAGAATACAGTGGTGAAATCACAGTGGGATGAGAAAGAAATGGCAAGTAAAATTCAGTTCCTGAAAGAGAAGCATTTAGTGCTATTTGAGATACTCTATAGTACTTTAGACATCTCCATGGAACTGGCAGCTAAAACACAGAACACAAGTGAGCTTTCCTGGATTTGCAGGGGAAGATTTCCAAGGACATTTCAAAGGAAAATAGATCCCCACGAGTATTCGATTAAACTATTCCTGCCATATGTGGCAAGACATAGAAATTAGGGAGAAACAAGGACCACTCTGTAAGTACAAAAACGTAATCACAGAAAATGGTAAAAGTAAAGCAGAAAAAGGAAAACTTGGAAGGTCATATTAAAGAGATAAAACTTGCTGAAGAGTAGAAAGCACAGAAGCAAGGGATCTCTGGGGTAATAGTAAACAAGCAGAAAACTGCAGTGCTACTTAAAAGCTCCACTAGTGAAGTACTGGCAGACACTCACTACAGAAGTCAGGTTAAACTTTGAAAATATCTGTGTCCCACAAGCCCTCAAGTTCAAGAGCACAGCTCTTCTTCTGTAATGTCAGAACCTCATCCATGGCTATATTGAATTCACACATATTGATATGGGGAATTGACATGTATATTGAATTAATATTAACATTTCAAATTACACATTTTACTTAAAGGTAATATGTTTATTATTTTCTAAATTAAGAGCTAAAACTAAGGACTAATCCTGTGAATGAAAAACAATTAACCTTTCTGAATTCCTGTAGCATGACTGCATGTTACAAGTACCCAAATACCTGGCCTCTTATCTATATAGTCAAGAATGTATGTACACTGTCAAAAAAGTAAGATAGTGCTGAGTGTCAAATACACTAAAAAATATTTATCTAAATTAATAATATTATAGCCCCACACTCTGTTTGGTTCATATTTCATTCTTTACTCATCTCTCAAACTTGGAAAAAAGACATTATAAAATTAATTTTTTAAAAAAGGGAAGAAAAATTACAAAATTAAAGAAAAAAAGGGGAAGGGAAGCCCATTGCAATGGTAATTTTTCTTGTTTCAGAGAAAGCTTGCTATGTGGTTACCTTGTCAGAGTCCAAAGGACTGAAGAGATGAGATATAAATGTGTTGGGCCACTGCTTCCCCTATTCATGAATGATGGGATAGTAGAGTTCTGTTAGGGATGGCAGAATTCCTAACTTAGAATAAAATGAATTTTCATCTGCTCTTATAAAGACGGTACTGGATATCCAAGAATATATTTGTCTGTTGTAATATCCATTTCCTTGTTTGTCTGACAGGAGATTTACAGGGATGCAGGTGATAAATTTGGAATTAATAGCATACAGGTTTTTTTCTTGAATATTGTTCACATATAGTATTACATATTTTGAAGACTGCTTTGTAAGGCCTAAAATAATTCAAATATCCTGAAACTATAAAATACTACGTTTCCAAAATCATCCTTCCCTTCTATAGCATCACTCCTCCACTCTCATTTCTGAAGCAGTTTTGCATATCTTTCACTTTGAGCAACCTCACAGATGATGATGGGATTTTTTTAATGTGCACATCACTGCAAAATCTCATCCTGATTTCATCCATTCTCATCATGGACACTCCAGAAAATTGGTGTGGCATCTTCCTCCTGCAACTGAACTTCAGAAAGAGCATAAGCAGAGATCAAGAGCTGGAAGACAGTCGGTCAGCCACTGAAGCACATACTTTGCTTATATCCAAATCCATGTTTCTTGCCAGCTGGAAAGAGTGGCAAGGGCAAATGAAGGATCATAACATCCTTTATCCGGTAGAAGGAGAGGGGAAAGGAGAGGGTGGAAAGGAAGAAGCTTCATCCTCTTGCCTTAGATCAACTGGGCATGACTTCTGGCAGTGGGCTGTTTTTCAAGCTGGAAACAAGAACTGAATTTATAAGTTCAGATCCAGGCTCAAACTGAACATTTTTCCCCACAACTTGCATTTGCATGCTCAGTTCAGATCCTGATTTAGTTTGATTGATAAAGAACTTGAAAAATATGCTATTTAATAACAACAATGACTGGATAGACTGGAAAATAAGGAAAGATGGCAAATAATTCAGCCTAATGATTTTTTTTTATTGCCAAACATATTTACAGATTTCATGAATTCTTCCATGAGAACAAGGAATATATTCAAGATGGGAGACAGATCCACACACAGATCCCTGCAGCATACAGTCATTTGATACACATGAATAGAACCATCAGTGCCCAGCCTGGGAATACAGTTTATGTTTTCCCTAAGAAATTAAAGTAACGTTAATTCTTGATGAATTAAAGTGTCTTCTAAATAATAGCAACCCTTGTAATTTGTTCTAAAAGCTTTTTTTAGCACCAGACTATAGATGGGACAATATGCCTATAAGCATGTCACTCTGTAGAGAACAGTAGCTGAATATCTATGACAAAGAAAAACTGTCTAATTAGCCTACATTTTTAAAAATATGTTTGCTGTCAACCATTTAAACCATCTTTCTGGAAACACATTTCCCAGAGAAGCAACTGAAATGACAGGATGTGGATCTCTGAGAATATAAACCCTCCTCAAAATCATTCTCTTGATTTCTCTTGATTTATAGAAAAGTATATTTTCAGTGCTATTTTATATTTGAAGTGCTAGGCATAAAATTAAGGAAAGATATGTTTAAAGGTTTTTCAGGGCTCCAGCAACAATACCATTCAACTAATGTACAATAGCTCATTTCAAATAACAAGGACAATGATTTCTTTTATGGTATATGGTAAGTGTTCCTAAATTTAAACAGTTTAAAACATTGCTATTAGTTTTTCAGAAGACATAAAGCCCATACATTAACAGTGGTATGAACAGAATAGTGTGAGGTTGAGGAAAAAGGGGTTTTATATTAAGGCTGTCACTCCAGGTGAAGATGGAAGCTATATTTGGATGTTCCTTTTAAATTGTGCTTAGAGCAATAATGCATCCATTATCAGACTCCATGGGTACTTCTACAAGGTAAAACTTATTCAGTATGCAGTGGTACAGAGGCTAGGTACTTTCTAAGATACTTTTACATAACTTAGAAAACATAAAGCATATTTCAATAAATTTTAGTATCTTTAGCAAAGCTCAGAGGAGCTATTTTCCAATACCTCGTTATGTATCATGACTTCTTATTCCAACAGCAATTAGACACCAGGGAGGAAACAGATCTAATACCAGGAAAAACAACTAAATCAGAGATGCCATAGACTTGTTTTGTTCTAGTTACAGCCCTGAAAATGAATCTGATATGATGCAATCAAGAAACTGCTAAGAACATAGGTGAAAACTCTGCTTAATTATTTATTGGACATTGGTGTTTATAGATTCAGTTCTTCATGTAGTGCAATTTGTATGCTGTGATTTAAAAATCACTTATAGTTAATTTTCGTTTTTTTTCAAGGCCATGGTTCTACAATTTTAAAGTTTAAAAATTAGGAAATTCAGAAATTGGGGAAGTTTTCATGTTCACACTTTTCATGACTTTCAGGAATGTCTCCAAAAATGCTTATTCTCATCTTTAACACCCAAAGCACTATGATATTTAAACAAGGACTACTAATGTTTGCTTGGAAAAAGTCTTTATTTCATTTTTTACCTTAGAGGAAGATTAATTGTGATATTTGGCTTTCCAATATGTATAAGCAGAAATAAAATTCTGTGCTAATTTCAATACACCTTTGAAGCACAAAATTAATCACTACTCTGAAGTTTACACACTAGAAGCAAAATCCCCAAACCTCTCTTTTGCCATCTGAACTGGCAGATCCGACACGTAGGGAGTTTTGTGTTTACTTGCCATTCATTATTGGAAATCTCTTAACATCAGCCTTCAGGAATATTTTTGTCACTCTATCTGTGAAGCAAGAATCCTGTTTTTCTTTTCACATTCAACGTACAATAGCTAACAGAGGTGGCATTACAAACAGAAAAAAAAATTCCTTGAGCTTCAGTAAATTAGTGATTCTTTGACTACAAGACCTAACATAAACATTTTCCAAAATACTATGTTCATTCTTTTTGCTAAAAAAACACCCCAACAAACCAATACCTCTAGATATATTGCTCCTAGGTACCTATATCTAAGTTTCAGAAGATACCCCTTCACTTATACTGCAAGGACACAGCCTTTGAATTCTTTTTATTTGGAAACTATTTCTAGGAAAGGATTTTTAGTTTTCTGTATATATATATATATATAATGTGCCAGATCATTCAAAATAATAACTTAATAATAATGAATTGACCCTGGGAAGAAAAGATTATATTTAGTTAGCAATAGTAAAAAATAACCTATGTCCACTACCTTTAAACTATCAACTACTGAGTAATAAAACAATTACGCTCATAACTTGAGTTCTCTTTTCAGGGTTTCCAATTCTATTTCAGGGTTTACAATACTATTCAACAAATATAAGTCTATTCCTAACTTTGCTTGGAAATACTTTCATTTTCAGAAGGCATGTTGCTATCAAGAAGAAAAATGACACAGATAATCTGTGTCAAAGCTATTTCCTTCCTGGAGCTAAAACACTAGGCAGTCCCTACATGGCCAAATAAAATAGGTTACATTACTCCATAAGTACAGAAATGTGCAAGAGGATGAAATTTCCAAGGAATGCCTCACAAATTTTGCATCAGAAAATCCATTACTCCTTTACAGTGATAAAAATTTGTACCTTTTGGGGGAGCTCTGTGTGGAGCACTGATATAATTTACAGATTAATCTGATTATGAGAATCCATGGAATAGTGAAGGTGGTGGCCTGAGCTTTCTCACACTGTTAAACATACCACAATTATAAATAAGAAGCTGCTGCAGAGTTCCCCCCCACCAGACTTGGGAAGTACAAAAAAACTAGAACTAAGATTGTGCCCATAATTCTAATCTGTTACCAGAGAGTTTGCCTTTCTTCTTACTATTTTCTGTAATCATTCCCTCAAACTAATGAAGTTTGTCCTGACATTTACTATAGCTCTTGATTTAGAGCCATTACCACAGATATTCTCAAGGCTTTTTCAGCACTGTCATTGCAAAGTCCAAGCTACATTTACGCTGAGCCAAAATCCAGCACTAAGACTCTTTCATTATTTGTCACTCGCATCCTGAGTTGCAGCTCTGTGTAGATGAATACCCACCCATCAAGTTGTCATTGCAGAGCAATGGACATTAACTCGGTGGGGATTTATCTGTGAGGCATATCTTCAAACCAAGGCATAAAAGAGTGTAGGTTTTGTTTTAAAAGTTTTTAAAGTGCTCAATTACACTTCGCAATGAGATTAATTAATTTTCCTGAGATATGAAAGTATGACAAAACTAGGCAATTTTTCTCCTTGTTATGTGTTTGCTTTCCCTGTTTCCAAATTTTAACAGTTCTGAAGACAGTTGTTCTCAACTCTTTTTCTCTTTTCTTTCCTCACGTTATTTCTCTTATTAAAATGATAAATCTAAACATGAACTTTTTCCAGACTGAACTCTTCATTGGATTACTCTGTTTTCCAATGGCTGAATTTTCAGGAGAATTTTTGTCCCTCCTGTATCAGTCTTATCAAACCAACTAGCTGTGGGCCATGCTTACAGGCCACAAGCAACAGCCAACTTGTCACTGCTGGGACTGAGGAGAGATCTTTTGTACAGCTTATCTTTTCCTATGAAATCTCTTCACACCAGAGAGACCAGAATGAGTGAGTTGATATCTCTATGCCATATCCTCAGACAAGAAACTAAGCTACATCATCTACCTTACGACTGCTGTCACTCTATTTCCAGCCATGGCAGGCAGTGGCTGACCTCATCCTGTGTGCTCCATCACAATTCAGGAGATCACCTGATGTTCCACACCCAGAGTGCCATCGAGGACTCACAGGTTATACATTTGATCAGAATGCCAACAACCATCATAGTTTGTGGCCCTTAGATGCCATTGAACCAGGAATACAGCCAAATTTTAAGAGGTTACTGGAAAGAAACATCTGTAAAAAAACTCTACCTAAGCAGTGAGTACCTCAATTCATAGTCTCTTACAGTTCTGTGTATCCCCAGCCTTTCCCATGCCTCCTTCCACAGACTTCATGACATTCTCTACATGCCCACTGGCTCATGTGAATTGACACTAGCCTTAAACTGACAATGGGCTACCAGACAAAAGTTGTCAGCCTTTCTCTCCATAATGGAGATCTTTCTCCTCTATTTAGGGATCAGTCATAATCAGATTTTTAAGAACTTTGACAAGCTTAGGATCTCAATTCTTCTTGGAAATGTGAGCCTTGGTCAAAATTTTGAAAAAATACTAGGAAGGAAGAGAAGAACACACAGAAAAGACAGCTGCATATGCTTTTTTTTTCCTCTTTAGGAAAGGCTAAAAAATGTTTCAGTTACTATATATATCTTACCTATGTATGTTCTGAAAAATAGAAAAATCAATGGATTTTGAACTATAGCTATACTTTTCCAGGTTACATGGGCCATCAAGTTTCCATCATGAACACACCACTGACATCACTGAGATTTTACTTTTGTACAGTGGGAAGAGAATCCAGACAAGACTGCTCAAATACATCAAACAACAATAGACCATATTGCTTAGGTGTGTGTTTGGCTTTGATTACACTTTGCGTGTAATATATGCATCACTTTCAGGGTTCTCTGCTGTAACTAGAGTGGTAGACTCTGTGAAGAAACAAATGGACTCTGTAAGACAATATTCTTGGCTCTACCAACATCAAAAAGTGAGAACTTAAATGAAAAAACTTGGCATACCACATCAAATGTGACAAGCAATGTATTAATCAGACAGACTAGTCACAGGTTTACTGTGGTGAGCTATGGAAACAGGTCACACTGTACTTCTGTGTACCTTTTAGAAGGAACTCTGATCATGTCTCCTCCCACTCTCCTTCATTTGTTCTGTCAGCAACACTTGTCTCTTTGATGTCTAATTGCAAATTTTCTGTATAATGCAATTCTTCTGGTACCCACTATACCCAAGCTATTCTTTATCAAACCAAATTGGTTATTACTGGTCTGAAGTTACAATTCTTCATTTGGTTCTCAACAGAGATGTTATAAATCCTCAGATAACACTGAATCTTCTAGGTCACACATGCCTTCTGAAAAAACAATTCACCAACTTGCAGTCCCTGTCAGAGTCTAGTTACTACAAATAATTCAGAGGAGGAGGCAATAATAAAAAGCGGCCCATCCAAAAGATAGTAAATAACACAGGGGGGTTAATATTGGGAAAAGCACAAGAAACATTGCAATCATCTATGTCAATTTGAAGAGGAGATAGTTTACTATTAAATTTTATGTATAATAATAACAAGAAGGTAAAAACAATGACAAAAAATACGACAGAAGAAAATTTTTTTTCAGTGAATATGAGCATAAAGTTCACAGTGAATATAAGAATTGGTAAAGTCACCACTGCAATGCAGTTATGGAAGAAGAAATCAAGTGAAGAAATTGCCTTTTAGAAATGTTTCTACGCTTTTATTACAGAATCAGCACCAATGGAGATTTAAATCTCAGGGGTTTTTTCACATTTATTGCTATGTAAATTGCTAATGTTTCAACTGAAAAAAGCTCCAGCCCTTAGTGTAGCTGAAGGGGGAGAAAAGCACAACATTTTTTAAAATAGGAACTTCTCTATTGTACCAAACGCTGGAACAAAATCTCACCACTGGGGCCCATGTTAAACTCTTACAGCTACCAACATAATTGAAAAGGTTTATCTTCCTACAAAGAAGAAAACTTTCACTGAACTACTGTAAAGCATACTTCTCACCATTCCTCTAAGTTCCTCTTGGCTGCTGTCCAGTAGATCACATATAGCTGCTGTGCTGCAAAATGCAGCAGGCTTCAAAGCCTTTTCTGCAGGGACTGGTGGCATGTACACTTTTACCACTGCATCATGGCATTAAAAGCAGAATAAATTTTGGTGCATGTTGGACTGGCACATATATCTTAGATGGGAAAAACATGTTATTGCAGATTTATATGATCCATTCAGTTCCTCAGAGATATACCTGGTATTGGCCTCACATAATTCAATCGCTATTTTTGCTTCTAATACAGGCTGTATTCATAGTTGTAATACACCATGCTAAACATTACATATAGAAGTCTGCAGTAGGAAATACAAATTTGTTCATAAGATGCTCTTGAGATTTAAGCAATCAGCATGAAGACAGGGAATTCGTGCTGGCTGCACAAATTTTTGTGGTTCCCTTTTGGCTTACTGACTCACACTAGACAATAATGAGAAACTGTCTCCACTTACACTCAAAGAGAAATATGCTTTACAGTCACAGAAAGTGATAATATTCAGATTTGAACGTGAAGACAGTTTAAGCTCAATAATCAAATTTAAAAGACACTGAAAATTTGAACATAGCTCTAATGATATTAGAATAACAGTGTGTGGACTCCAAAATAGCTGACATTTCCTGAGTTTATCTACATGCATACATCAGACCAAATGTAAGAAAGAAATTTCTTACTGTGAGGGTGGTAAAACAGTGGCACGGGTTGCCCAGAGGGGTGGTGGATATCCCATCCTTGGAAACATTCAAGGTCAGGTTGGACAGGGCTCTGACCAACTGATCCAGCTGAAGATGTCCATGCTCATTGCAGGGGTGATGGGACTAGATGACCTTTAAAGGTCCAAGGATGCATCTACTTTAGCATCACTGTAATTAAAATAAAATAAACTCATCAGATGTGTGGGTTTCAGCTGGGATAGGGTCAGTTTTCTTCTCAGTATCTGGTACAGCGCTGTGTTTTGTGTGTCGTATGAGGATAACGTTGATAACACACAGATGTTTCAGTTGTTGCTAATTAGTAGCTACTCTAAGTCAGGGACTTTTCAGTGTCTTGTGCTCTGCCAGTGAGGAGCTACACAAGAAGCTGGGAGGGAACATGGCCAGGAGAAAAAGATATTCCACACCACAAAGCATCATGCCCAGTATCTAAACTAGGGGAAGTTGGCTCAGATTTCTGATCGGGGACAGGCTGAGCATCCATCAGCAGGTCATGAGTAATTGTATTGTTCATCACTTTTTCTTTATCTCTTTTTTTTTTTTTTGTCTCCCTTTTAAGTATGTCATCATCACCATCATTATTATTGTTTTGTAAATATAAATATAAAAATATTAACATATATAAATATAAATATAATTTGTATAAATAAATATAAATATAAATTCAATTATTAAACTGTTCTTACCTTGACCCACAGGCTTTACTTTTTTTCTGATTCTCCACCCTATCCCACTGGGGCAGTGGTGACGTGCAGTGAGGTAAGCTAGTGGTTGCACGGTACTTAGTTGCTGGCTTGAGTCAAACCATGACATCAGTCAACTCAGCACTTTTTTCTTGAGGCTGGGAAAGTCAGTCTATCATTGCCATTATTACTTTTAAATCCCTGGGAGGCACTCTGATACTGCGTGATGGAAGCACACAGAGTCTGAGGCAGGTAAATGGATTTTCTAACTGAAATCCAAAATATTATTATCAGGTTTTTCAGAAGATGCAATGCTAGTCCCAAGGGCAATACAGTGATGGGGACATACTGCTTGATGTTATAAATCCCATACGGTTTTTCATTTCTGTCCCTTCCATCTCCCTTGTAACATGACCCATCCACATGCAGAAAACTGAATGGAAGGGACTTTTTACTGGGAAGATTTGTGCCAGGAAGGAATGAAATGCACTTTCTTTGTTATCTCTGTGAACAATGGATGAATTTTTTTCTGCAACAGTAACTAACTAGGCACTACTGAATCCAGATATTAAGTCATGAATTTTTCACAATATTTTCAGAAGTGGGAAAGCAGTTGTAGGGGCCAGAAACTTTGCAAGGAGATGCTATCACACTGCAGCTTCCATCTCAATTAGTTACCAGTTGAATGTCCAGAAGCACATGTACATTTTCTTTTTCTTTTAAACTATGAGTTATATAAAATAGAATTTTTTTTTTCAAAATAGGAATCTGGCCTTTTTGTACATTTAATTGTCCATCTGCCTAAATTTCTTCCCTGAAGAATATTTTTAGTGTGAAGATTTATATGGAAATTGTTATTTAGTTTTTATTGTGTATCCAAAACAGCCTTACCTTTCATCATTTAGGGAAATTTTATGTTCAAGCAAAATCATCATTTGGAGTGTGGAATACAAGTAAACTCAATGATTCTGCTGTTGTTATTGTAGTTTTAGTGAATTGTTATTTCGACTCATTATCTCAGTTATTGTCCCTTCCTCACTAAAAAGGGACAATAAGGGAGTTTAATGCAGGGCTTAGTGGGAGTTTAATTTCCCTACCGGTGGAAACCAGCACACTGAGCTACAGGCTGGCCACAAAATACACTGACAATTTAAAAGACAAATGTTTGGTAAAGTCATGGCTTTAACAAGAATTCACACTTTATCATAACACTTCTGAGATGACACTGTATTTCATTACCTGAAGAGTTGAGTTCAGGATCTATCTGTGTTAAATTCACTGGTTTATAGTATTAAACTAAATGTATTTGAAGTACAGACTATGACAGGCAATAATGGAGTGTGTTTAACTACTAACACAGTCACTGTGACAGGCAGTAACCTCTATCTGGTTATCAGGGAAGTGTTATACTCCTGGAATTCTCGAAACACTAATGAGAGAGATTAACTCAAATCCATAAATCCAGTGAAGACATCTGCATTAGTCTTTCCTCATATGATAGTGACAAGACAAATTTCAGGCTGTAGCTATCATGAATTTAGCTTTTGACAACTTTCTTGTTAGGGTGCAACAAATATTAAATAGTTGGTTACAGGTCTCCTTGGGCACCAGTGAGAGACAGCAGAGTAAATACTCAGGAAAAAGCAATAATGGTGAAAACAGAAGTAATGAAACCCATAAAGAATCTTAAAGTAGATCCAACTATATGA
>VZSR01000262.1:5523541-5537925 GCA_013398615.1 Brachypodius melanocephalos | reverse complement strand
TAGGAAATTGTAAATAATATGTTCGTAATAATCTGTATTTAACACAACGACCACCCAGGGGAGTTTTAGTTCCCTGATGGCCGGTGTTCAGAACAGACCTTGCTCAGTACAGAGTGAACTGTGAGAGAAGAAAAGAATAAACAACATTATAGACCTTGAAAATACAGAGGCTTGAAGTCTCCATCTCTTTCTTGCATCTGGCCCAAAGATTCCAGGAGGGCAAAAAGGACTCTAACCACCTGAATCTCGGAAATCATAATCCGACAGTCCTTTGTACAGACTTCCACCTTATAGTTCAGAATATCATGCACCATAAAAAGCATGAGCAAAAAATAAAACAGCATAGAAATGTATAAACAGCAACTTTTCTGTATGCCTTTTTCAATGAACATGTAATGTTTTAATCTAATAGCAACTCTAGCTTTATAACTGGAAACTTAGATATTTTGCAGTATTTAACCTGCAGTGCTTTGGAAAGAAACTGCAAACAGTAATCCAGTTATACTTTCCTTGTTGAGAAATTACTGTACTGGGAGAGGGCTACGACCAGCCCAAGTGTTTCTTCCTCTTAATCTAAAGTTTGCAAGCAGTCCAAGTAACGTTGAAATGATCATTTGAATATTTAAATTTCTACTTACCACATCAAGGCCATAAACCTAACCAACAAATGCTAACAAAAATATAAATGCAATAATGTTATAGAATACCAAGTTATAAAAACCAAATTGACATGAATAAACTCATTTAGCTAAGAACTTGGTTTTGCAACTATCATGCTGAAAGAAGCATGTAGCATGTCTTTTTTCTTGTTCATTGTAATGCTCTCCCAACTGAGCTATTAAAACATCCACATCTTGACCTCATTAGCAATGTGACAATGAGCTGTTCCAGCAAGAAATTTTTCGAATCTTTGGGAAAATATAATAAAACATAAAAGGTATTTGCAGTCCTTTGTGACGGAAAGCATTAGAACAAAGCATTAGAACAAAGCATTAGAACAAAGCAATGCATGTTACCAAGCATTTTTCAAGTATTACATGCTGCTTCCTTTTTCTAGCTACCCAGTATTTCAACTAAACTATAAAACAAGTATTAGAAAAAATAAAATAGAAAAATATACAGGAGTTTGATAAAAACTAAGCCTTTTTCCTTCTTTTGTTTTGGAATCATGGCTAGGTGAAACTAAGTGCTTTTCATGCATATGTCTTAGGTTTTCTTTTTTTTTGTGAAAGAGTAAGTAACTACTACCTGAAATTTTATATGCAAGAAATTATGCAATGACTGCATTTGCACTCTTAAGAATTTTTCTTTTCCTTTCATTTACTCTTCTTTACTTTACATATTCTTCTCCATCACAGTCTCACCCCATTGAAGTTTTTATTGCTAGTGAAAGAACATATACTTAGATGAAGCAACCACACCTTTTCACAAATACATGTGAAACATATGACACAGCTATAGAAAACAAGATATATGAATCCAAATTACACTATACCCTGCAAATGCAGTTTGATAACTCAACATTAAATGCATAGCAGAAATACATCGCTTCAGGTCAGCATTATTCAGATCAGTACAGCTGATTTGGTAATTTGGCTTGTTCAAAAAGCATTCCTTTATATGATACATATGTCAACCATTGAGAAAAAGTAAGTCTTGGGACTGTCTCCTGTAGGGAAGGAAGATGATATTTATGAGAGAAGAATGTTGAGCTGCCAGTATAGGTCTTGGGTCCACCAGCACTTTTTTAGTCCAATCTCTTCAGTATCTATTTAACATACTTATTGGCTCCTACTGATATAGTTTCTAATCTGAGGAACATGTATTCTTAAAACCTTGGGGTCTGAGAAATAGCATTGTTTGTATTCTCACAGGGAGGTGGAATGAGGCACAAATATTTTAAATCATTTGCTCAGGATCAAAGAACAAATTCCTGCTCATCTACAGTTTAAGTCTGAGCTACGAATGCTCTAGTCAATTTGAACTCTCAAACTCACTGATGAACAAGCAAAGCAGGGCAGGGCCTTGGCAGCATCAGTCTGATATGGGGCACATGCATGCCTAACAAGTTCACAAACTACAAACTACATTACAGCAGACCAATGTCTTCTCTTTCACAGGTCCCTGGCACATACATCAGGGCTTCAGTGGCAGACAGAAGTTCTAGGCCTGAGACAGAATAAAACCCATTTAACTACTGAAATCAAGGTAGCTGCACAATGATAAAATGGGGTAAGACTACAAAGACTCTGATGCACGCTGCTGAGTGCACATGTCCTGAAACTACACAGGCACCTGCCCCAAAGCAAGTCTGGGAAGAAGCAGGTTCACCTCAAGTTTTTTTACTTTCTTCATCCTGCTGCAGCTGGTGCAGCAAGCACATGGCTTAGGGCCATTACAGGCAAGGGAAACAAACTGCAGCACGAAAGACAAGGCTGCTGAAGCACAGCTGTGCTTTGGTTACATGGTGCTGGGCCTGATGCCTTTGGTAGGGAAGAACGGCCTCTTGTGCCCCTGAAAGCCTTCCTGGGACTACCTCTGGTGAAAAATACCCACCATTAGTACAGATAGGAGCAAGGACCTCAGGGTGAAAAGGTGTTTTGTCAGTGACACAAAGTCTTATTATGGCACTAGCTATTGGCCCTGGGAAAAGAAGGCACAGAGCTGTGTACTAAATCCTCTACATCCCCTGTGTTGAAAAAAGGACTTATATCTGCCCTGAATATATAAACCCATCCTCTTTTAACATTGCAATACATGCTTTCTGACTCTTTGAGATCCAGACAGTCTCCAATAAAGAAGCTGAGGAATTTAACATTCTTGCTTCTGGTTCTTGAGAGCACTTGCCCACCACTATTATATATGCCACTTAGAACCTCTGTTAGTAAACTTCCTAAGTGCAGCTTAAACCTAAAACTGATCTAAGCACTGACAGAATAAATTAACCTAGATAGGGGCACTGGGCTAAATCTGAGCAAAAATTTTTGGAGGTAGCTCAGGGAGCCTTTCCCAGGTGGGAGGTGATCAAGCTTAGCTGAGTCTTCCTGCAACCCCTGGCTCCCAGGAAGAACAGTGTCAAATGAAGGGTCATGATTAATGTAAATAATTTAGGAGCAAGGGTTTTCAGAAAAGAAGACCTGTGTTGATTGTTTTGTGTGAACAAATTGTGATAGGTTTTGGACTTTTTTATTCCTCTTCTCTCACTTAAGCTTCAAAGTAGCCAGTAGCTTTGCAATGCATGTCTGCGTTGTTTCAGATGTATGAACATCCTGTAATTACAGTATGAAAGTCCATGGAAGGATACTGTTGTCACTTCCTAGCCCCAAAACTGTTACAAGGGACCAAAATTGCTTGTTTTGTAACTGAAAGACAGTGTCTAATATTAAAACTAGTTTATTCTAAATCTGTTAGATCCAATATAGTCCTATTTGTACATAACTTGGTGATCTAATTTCCTTCAGTAGCCTGTTTCAGTGTATTACTCTGTCTGATTCAGCTGTAGGAACCACCAACAACAAAAAATCACTTTGGTGAATTGATCTGCTTCAAGCTCATGCAAATCACTGACATCAAATTTCTCAGCAGCCTAATTTGTGAATCAGCAAGAGTTTTGTTGAAGCTACAAATTGTCACTGATGTCTGATAGTATATTAAAGTACTTGCTTCCCTAATTGTTATCAGCCTACCAGCTTAAATACACTTCATATAATTGTACAGTGTTTAATATTCCCTGACTACTTTCAATTTACAGTATCTCCTTTCCTCCCCCATCTCACAGAAGAATATTATATTTTGACTCCTTTCTCCCATTTATATCTCCTAAACTGCAATAGCTGTTGCCTTTTCCCTGCTATTTGAAATGTCCTCCAAGACATCCATCATTTTATGTCAGAGTGGTGCACTGAGGAAAATGCAGCAGGGCTCTGCACCTGCACCAAATCCAGTGTTTATGCTGGGCCAGTCAATAAAAGCAGCAAACAAGCTGCAGCATAACAAAAAACAACCCAGCAGATTGATTACAGCAATGGATAATACTAATGTCTTAAATTAAATATGTCTGACAATATCCTCCTCTATTTCTCACACTTGATGCCAGCACGTACTTAATTTCAGCACAGGCCATGGCAGCCTGCAGCATAATAACAGGGATGGAAAGAGTCCTGATCCAAAAACGGGGGGAGAGAGAGAAGGGGGCAGCTATGCAGCTCTACAGCACAGACATCAATGGAAAAATATGTTTTGTGTCAGCTGATCTAAATGGAAGGAATAAAGCCTCATCCCTGCTGCAATACCTATGTCTGGTTATTACTTGGATTTCCTAAAAAATAATTAATTAATAATTAAAAATTAATCTGCCCTGTAGTTCACATAGATCTCATGCAATTAACTTGTCATGACTAAGAGATATGGATTCTTGCAATATTTACCCAGCTTCCAAAAGTTGGTACAATATAACGTATTTGAAGTCATGACATAAAACAACTCAAATGAGAAATGTATTTCTGAAACATACAGACTTTTTCACAACACTTATTTGCACTTAATTTACCTCCAAACTAGTTTTGCTTTAATATGATCTATAGATAGTATTTGCAGGTTAGTGAACCCAAAACACTGCCCCAAGCAAAAGAAAAATGGAGAGACTGGTAGCAGTGCAGGGCCAAGCCATGTAGAGCACAAACCCCAGTGGAGTGACACCAGTGCCAGGGACAGCTGCTCAGAGCGGTTCGAGGCAGCGGCACAGCACAGTGCAGATGATCTAGTTTCTGAGAGCCTTAGTTTGCCCTAAATCTCCATTGCTTTCTCAGACAGGCTGGTGGGAGCATTAAGCTGTGAAAGCTCTCATTAGTCACATTGCTTCTGTTATCCCGAATACCACATGGCCCTGGTGCAGGGCCAGTTGCCATATTGCCTTCATCTGGAAAACCACACAGGGCACTATCTTTGGGAAGTGCTTTTGTTTGCTTGGTGGTGACCATCCTTCTGTGGGTAAAACACCCTGCCTCTTTTGTACACTTTTTGTTGCTAATATTGTTGTGATTATTGTGATTTTCCAACTGTTATTCCAATTCATAAAGTCTCCTGTGTTCCTCCATTATCAGAAGGGGATGGGGAAAGGGAAAAGCTTGAGTGTGTTTAATTTTCCAGCTAGGTGTTAAACCACTACATCATCCGTCTTTTATACAGAAGTGTATCAATCCTGCAACCCTTCCCAAGCACCCATCTCTTGCACTGCATGTGGTCCTTTCCCCACTTTCACTGGGATGCAGGGATAGAAGCAGCCCCAGCAAAAGAGGGCCATGCCATCCATTTATGCATATCCACACAAGAGAAGCTGAAGAAAAGGCTCACCCTGAGGGGCAGCAAAGGTTGAGTCAGCTGACAGCACTGCAAAGGAAAACCAGAAAATGAGGACTGAGGGCTAATAAGAGAGCTAAAATTCTTTCTACACCACCGTGAAGCACATCTAGATCATGTTACATTTAAAATTGCCTGGCTTCAGTGAGTTCCTTCACAATCCCATGAAATATAGAAGATGATGCAACATGAGACTTTAATAGAGAAGCACTATCCCAGTATGATCCTAATCTCAACAATACAGGACACAAAATGCATACATTTGGAAGGAGTGATATCATACTTTCTCTTGATTAATACTGTTTCCAGGCTGCAACTGAGTAATAATTAAATACAAAAAAATCTGCCCTTGTATAGTGCTAGGGTTAATAGTTTACATACAGCAGGAGTAAAGAAGAAACAGATTACACAAATTTAACAAATTATATTATTTTCCTGCCAAATCAGACAAAATTGATCTATGCAGAAGATTTTGTATGTAAAGAAAGAAACGTATTGCTCGCTAGAAGGTAACGATAAGACTCACCATATTAGAATACTACAAATAATCTAATTTGTGTCATAGATCACATCACTACAGAATTTTAAAGGGTATACAATACAGTCTTGTTCTCCACCTTAGGAAATTGTCCTGTGGACACATGTTCCATGTTATGATTTTGTAGCTTGAAATAAAAAGGATAGCTAATACTGAGTAGGGCTATTTAACAGGAATTAAAACATTTAACTGCTTTAATGTAAGAAGCAGTCTGAATAGAAAAATTTATTATAAAATTAATCACTCCAAATTAGCAAATCCTAAAATGTCTCAGTTCCCAAGTAAATTACTCTGTCACCTTAAAAAATCTCTTTCTAGAGGGAAATTTCCTGAAATCTCAGATACTGGTCTTGCCTGGCCCCTACTGTCTTCTCATGTGCACTTTCCTGACCTTTGTTAAAGCCCTCCTTGTGTCTCTAACCATCAGTTTTGTGTAAGACATTACAATGCTCTTGGGAGTTAACTTGCAAGTTACTGAAGTTGAACAGGTTATCTGAGAACTTCCACTCATATGCTTTCTGAAAAAAGGACTGAAAAACTGAAGAACTCAGTTCTGATTAGAGTCCTCCTACATTAGCAAAGAACTTGTCACTGCCTTTACTATGCAAACAAATTGCTTACAGCATCAGAAATATTAACATCAAGATGTTCATTTTTTATCTTACCTGCTTTTCATCACCTGAGAAAATGAAAACCCAACTGAAAAACTACAATGGAGCATATCAAGAAGAAGAGAAAAGAGGCATAAAATTTTGCTTATTATCCATTTGTAGCTGATATCCAACTGCCCAAAAGAGAGATGAAGAAAGATGTCATGCTTATTTTTTGTTTTCCTTCTCTGTCTCAAAACCCACCTATCACCTGTGATCACGTTATAAAACTGCTCTTCTTAATGACTTAAAAGCCAGAAAAAATCCCACTCTCATACATATCATCTGCGGTAAAAAGCCTGCATGACCTGTGTCATTGTGTTTTGGCATAAAATGGAGACAGTATAACCTATCATTATGATGAATGCTGAGTTCTGGATATTATGATGATGTGATCCTATAAAAGTAGTTTCAGTATTGCTGAAAATATCCTGTAGTAGTTCACCAATTATAAATATTTAAAATCTCTCACTGACATTCTGAGACAGCCACATCTCATTAATTAACATTAGTGATTAAGAGAATCAAATTAGTGACTAATGGAAGAATACATAACAAAGCAAGGCAATGCAGCAACAAAAGTCTGTTAATATGTTTGTTCAGAACAGTTTCATTCATTTCTAACGCAATTATTAGAGTCAATTAGAACTTTCTTTTTATAATTATTTTTATTTTTTTGAAAAATTACTTTCCTTGTGGCATATGCCATTTTGTTAAATCTGAGACATCCTGTAGTAACATCTGAAAGCAAGAAAAACATTTACAGAGAAAAGGTGTACACCTCCCGATCTCTTTGGCATCCTACCAGAGGTTACACTGCTTTGTTCAAACTAGTGTCAGGCACAAGCACTGAGTCTATCTCCAGATAAACTGGTGTTCCCACAAAGCAGAGTGTTATTCCAATTTTAGCTTGGGTCCCAGATGCAGTACCCAGTCCATATTTATACAAACCTCTGCTCAAGCACATGAGCCCGAACAATGCCGAGCGCCCTACTTTTAGAGTGTCAGGTTTCCAACCCAGCTGGTTCAAAAAAGTCTTGTGCTGTACATGGTCATGCCATGAGACAACCAGCAGCCGGGCAGCTCTTAATCAGGTCTCCAGTAGAGATCAGGGAAGGCCTGGAAGTATCTCCTGCATCCCCTTACTGTAAGTATGTATGTATAGTGATGGCAGGATTTCCTCATATCTATTTTGGCCCCATGTACTGTCCACAGTGCTGACCAGGACTGTTTCATCCACTCTAAAATTAGTAGAGCAACTAATTACCATTTCTCTAAACTGAAAAATTCTAGTCTAATTCTTTTTCCATATAAATTGTTTAAAATCTCCTCCTTTTTTGTTTAATTCATTAAATGATAGAATTTCAGGAATTCCAGTGCATGATGTGTCACAATAATAACAGTACACTTAAGCCCTAAAATTCAAACTAGGAGCTACTATTGTAGAAAACTTGTATTTTCTCAATGTGGCTGTGTTCTATATTTCTCCCTTAGGAGTATCCCTAACATTACCAGCTGGATAGTGAAGGATATATTGGAGCAGGCAAAAGCTCCCATCTGGCATCAGGCATCTGTGTTACCTTTCAGACAGTGTATTTATTGGAAATATATCTTCCAGAGGGATTTGAATATGAGGGAAATTTAGAAAAAACCACACTTTTATGTAAAAAATGCAAGTTAGTAAAATACAAGTTTGTAAAATTTTGCTTTAATACTTCTTCCCAAAATATGATTGATAATTTGCCATGATAACAAAAAGAACAGAGACTATACATATAAAATAGGAAGCCAAAAGCTGCTAATTAAATAAGAATGTTGAGCTCCTATGACCACTGTGTAACTCCCTGTAAAGAAAACGTTCGACTGAATTTACCTGCTCTTCTAGCAGTTCTATCATAAGTCTATGCTGATTTATAGAAAAACACCAAAAAAGGGAAATTCACAGTGGAAGTTGAGCCCATGGAAGCTAAGCGGGCGATGTCTACACCAACGGACTTGTCTTGAGCTTCTCTCTCCCATGCGCTACCACTGAGCCATGAAGAGGTTCATCCCAGGAACCACAAAACTGTATCTGTAAAATGTAGAGCTCTGAGCAGTGGGAACAGACATGACTGTGTCAGTCTACACAGGAATGATGCCCCAGGCTGGTTTGGCTTACACCTTCTGCCAAGGATTTCTCTACTGGGTGACAGCACTGGGTTAGCAAAGGTTGTGGTGCTTTGCCTGAGCTCACAGGTCTACCCAGTGGTGCTCCCCAGCCTGAGAAAAGAGCTCCTATGTAGACCAAGGCTCCACATTGTTCCAACAGAGACAGAGCTGTGCCCCTGAGCCTCACCCCTCTCTCTTCATTACAGAGCATATGCACAGAGTGTAAATGAACTAATTCACCAGGGAAATTGTTTTCTGTGTCACTTAATTTTCTACAGCTTCTCCTTCCAGAGGCCTGAAAAGCTTGGTATTGAGCAAACAGGCAAAAATAATTAACCTCTCTCACCTTCCAATTGATTAGCTGTGGCCATCCTCCCTTTTATCTGGCTACAAGGAATAGGTTTGTTGAACAACTTTTCTATAGTTTACCACTGGTCACTGCACGAGACATTATGAGATCTAGTGATGCAGAAAGAACTTATAATTAACTATCTGAGATCTTCAAAAAACCGAGCTAAAGAGTCAGAGATGAGATCTTAGCCCTTATCACATGTTTGGGGAAAATTACCAGCTCAGTGACAGAGCCCAACCTCCACTAGCAACAGTCTACTCTAGAAGGATTTAACTCTTGGTTATTATTTTTCACACAGAAATTCTGTTGCGCCGCTCCAGTGAAATACCTTGAATGAATGCAGATTTGCCATTCTAGTAACCCAGTGGCAGAGATTTCTAAATATTCACAGGTAATGGGTGATGCAGCTCCCAGAATAGCTGTCTGCATCTAAGCACCTTTTAACATTATTCAGTAAAGCAGCTGTGAAAACAATTCTAAACTTGTGTTACAAATAATCTTCTCAAGATAAGACAGTTCTCTCCATTCATGAAAAAGACATGTGTCTCTTCATTCTGGACAAAATCTTCCACAGATTTTGACCAATGACTTGTGGAAACGGTCAGGAAGTGTCTTAAAGTAACTGTTTTGTTATAAAGTCAGTGCTCCTCCACAGACTGTTCTGTTATGAACAAGACCCTTCTTGAAATGTTGACATAGGAGTTCTTGTAACTCTTCTGTCACATTTTTAGACAGAAAAAGTCAGAAGGGATTGGAGATCACATAGACTGCTGTGTTGTGAGTGGCATTTTGTTCAGTGATGTCATACATCTTACAGTCAGTGACAGCACTGAAGGGTTTTTGAGGGACAGAAAGGTGCTGCTAAGTGAAGGGAGGAGTGGAGCTTTGCTGGGCTTCAAGGGTGGCACTGCCTTCTGGAAGCAGAAAGCATGACCCACAGCAAGTAAAAAGTTTAGTCGTCACCAGGTGAGTGACCAAGGAGATTGTCTTCCTGTGGTTGTATCAGAGGTACTGTCTGCAGATCTTAGGCAGGTTGTCTTAGAGAAAGAGAGGATGCTAGTGGTGATTTGGAAGATTTAATATTTAGGCATGTCAATCAACATTAGGACCTGTTACCCAAACTATCCCAAAGAAAACTGGATGGGTAGCCTGTCTCTTAGATCTCAGGGACTGTGGGGACCAGAGTAACCACACTAGTTATCCAAGCTGGGTCTATGGACAATGACTTTTTACTCTTCTATTGACTGACCTAGGCTTATTAATTATGGTCCTTGAGTCCACTGACTCCAGGACTTTTGAAGCCTACATTCAGCCTGCATCCAATTTCTGTGTGTCTGAGGTGCTTGAGATTTTACTTCAAAAGCAGTCAAGCTTGAAGAAGTTTGGATGCTGTTCCCTTAAAATTCAGAACAAGCCTGCTCTATGTGGCAACACAAACACACTTTTTCCCATCTTTACAGTTAAGACTGATCCAAATTATTTCAAAGACTGCATTTATTGATCTCTTTTAAACATTCTTCTCCTGACTATCCCCATATGTAATTTCCTCTTACAGTCTTTCTTTACACCCGTTTTTGTCTGCTTTCTTCAGATCAGCACACCTGATGAATTTGTGTTGCCACTCAACCAAACTTGAATGTACAAGGAATGAGAGGCCAGTATTGTTAATCCTAAATAATCTGCTGTACAGCTTTTTATCTTGTAATAAACCATTGCTCCAGAGCTGTTTGACAGACATAACACAGCTAGTAGTTCAGTGGTAGGTCACAGACCCTGGGGACCTCTGCAAAAAAATTAATCAGGAAGAAATAATTAAATTTGTATACTCTACTGAGGCCTACATGTTGTACTTCTATGAGAAAGAAGAAGTGGCCAGATGAGTCAGGAAATACAAATATGCATTAAAATAACGCCAAATAATACGGAAATCTAGTGGTTCTTCAGTAAACATTCATGTTTATCCATACCTGGAGCTCACCAAAACTTCTGAAAACAGAATGCTCAACATACAAATAAAATCTCCAGTGGGAACTGAAGGAATTCAACACACAACCAAGCAAAAGCCTCTTGCAGACAAAGTGCTGAACAAGACAAATAAGCGGTCCCTAGAGTACACCGACAGTAACAATGACACTCCTTTTTTTTTTTCACCACTGTGGTCAAGCCTAGGATATATTACTGAGATTAAGTAGAATCAAAATCTCCATGATATCTTTCCCTCAGAACAAACAAAAGCAGCCTGGTAAAGAGGTTGGCAATAGCCAGCAGATCTCTGGGAAAAGCACCAGTATTCACTACTGACCCACTCAATGTCGCACACAGCTTCTAGGTGCTAGAGGAGAGCCTTCTGATATGTGATATTACACATATGACAAATGAGGCACCTCAAATAGATCTCTTTGTCTTTTATACAAGAAAATACACTTCTTTCTATCCTTCTTTATCTTCTCTTGAAACAAGGAGAAAATTATTCTTTTCTGAATTTGATCCTTGATGAATTAGAATTAATTATCACAACTGAATTTCTTTTTTGATTTTTTTTTCGGTTGTATCCTGTATAAACAAAACAAAGGAAAGGAGATTTTTCCCAAGTAGTCTAACACCACAATTCCTCTGAAAACAAACAAGGTTTGCATTCCAAAGTTAGCTACAAGTTTTAAACAGACTATCACTTGTATTTTATATACATACTTACTCAACTACATATGTGCATATTTATTATGTATATAAAGACACAAACAGTACAAGGTATATACAATACACCACTGTAATTTGAAATCTATAGTAACATGCAAGGAAAGCTCCAATCTTTGTAACTAAGAAGAAAATTACTAATTTGTGATTACTGATTTAATATCTTGTTAATAGAAAACAAACAAGAGTATATACGTGGTATAACAGCAGTACCCAAAGACAAAACGAAGAAATGCACCCAGTTCCTTCACAACATTTATAAATGTTTTTAGCATTTATAAAATGTTTTTCTTACAAAATTAATATTTTCATCATCAAAAGTAATTCTTTCACTAGCTTATGTAAAATCCACACCCTGTCTTTCAATAACATTATATTACTTAGAGTTTAAAATACAGAAGACAGTGTTTTTAGAAATGTGAAAAATAAATTAATCTACACTATGTATCCTTCTATGTGCAGCTCCACACAGCCCTGGTTCTTTCTCTCCTTGTCTGGGCCTCAACTTGGGGTTGTAGATGAAGAAACTGAGGAAGGTCGGAGCTGACTGCTTCTCCTGGCTGGCGGCCCCCGCCGCCACCATCCTGAGCCTGGGGCCGGCAGCCACCAGAGACCATCGGGGATCGGCCCCCGCCGCCACCATCCTGAGCCTGGGGCCGGCAGCCACCAGACACCATCGGGGAGCGGCCCCCGCCGCCACCATCCTGAGTCTGGGGCCGGCAGCCACCAGAGACCATCGGGGATCGGCCCCCGTCCCTGGCTCCAGCGGCCCCGACCTGACCACGGTTCCCTCTTCCTCATAGCACAGCCAGCAGACCTCAACTGACTCCTCCTGGCTCCAACTCTTTATCACACCCGTAGCCTTGAGGGCAAGGCTGTTTCCACTCTTCGGTGATTAACACAGCTGCAAGGTATCAGCCGCGAGATTGTCTTTAGCACTATCTGTATCCACACTCCTGTGGATACTTCTCCCAAACTGACCATTCCATCTAGTCTCCTGACCCTTAATCACAGCAGTACAGTCAGTAGCACGGATGGAGAGTTGCACCTTGTTGCTTGATAGAGTTGTACAACAAACAATTTTACACCGTGCCTAAAAGGTAAAACTGTGAGACAAACACTGCACAAAGACGTTGCTGCCACTAGATGGCAAAAATTGCCCATGAAAAGCAGTAACGCATTTCTGAGAGCACAACTAATGGTCTCTTCACTCAGGAGAGTTTACTCCTTCATAGAGAAACAGAGGCAGGAAGGCAACAAGGCAGCACAAAAGCCCTGCCTGAGTAAATACTGTGCCTTTTGAAAAGCTATATTGTACCCCAACGCTAATTCTCCACCTCCCATTGCATCAAGCTCTTTTAAAGCTAGCTAAAAAAAAAAAAAAAAAAAAAAAAAAAAAAAAAAAAAAAAAAAAAAAAGAAAAGCCCCAAAGGCTGTTCAGGGAAGCTTTAAAGACAGTGAACAATAGAGTTCAGAAATCTGGATGCAAGAGACTATGAAGCTGTGAGGATAGTGAAAGAGGAGGGAACATAGGAAAATCCTTAGCCATTTGAAAATTTGAAAATATTTACTCCAGAATTCTTGTTGTTGACTTGTAGAGTGATTATGGGACACACCACATGATGTGAACAGAGACTAAAATAACACAAAATTACTTCACCTACACTAGGCCTGGGGACAGGCAACACTGTGGGAGTCACTTGGGAAAACACTGGCACAAAACACTAATTACCATAATGATAGCGGTCTAAGTTTTCCTTTCCAAACATACTGGGGAACAGATCTCCCAACATACTTCCCCCATCTATACAGCATCATCTCCTTTTAACACTAGGCTGGTGACTCGTACTGTCATTGTGTGAACACAAACTGAGACGCCCCTGAGGGCTGAGTGACTGCAAGGGTCACAGGTGGCAGCATATGGCAGCAAGGACTTGTGCTGTACATCCTGGCAGACCTGCTAGAAAGGGCCATATTACTGGCAAGTTTCATTTATTCTGGCACAGTGCTACAGACATAGCCCATTCATCCCTTTTTGCATCTACTTTCTTCACATCAAAACATCCTTTCCAATACTTCTTCAGTTTGAAAGGCTTCACAACACCTTGCAAAACACAGTGACTCAAGAAAGACTAAACTGAAGCCGCCAAGAAAGCAAGTGCAGAACCTCTGGGCCTTCACTTTTTGTTATTGGGACAGAGAGACGTGTTTTCAAGCGCGCTTGTAGCGGGCTGCCTGCTGTCGCTTGGCTGGTGGAGCGGCAGAACACAAATCAGCGTTGGCACCTGGCATAGCAGGAAGTACCAGCAGTTACGATGGCGTAGGGGGCTAGGGGGTCTGTCTGGTCTTCAAGAGGGATCAGACAGAGGAGCTGGGGAATTGTCCTGGATCTCCGTCATTGCAGCCATCTCTTGAGAGCTCCTGAGGGCCCGTCCGCTCGGACTAGGGTCCGACCCCACCCTGAGCCTTATTTCGCGAACGTGTGCCCAGCGGCACCCTGCCCGTGCGCCGAGGGAAGAACCCAGAGCGGGTGAGGCGAGAGTTGCTCGAGAGCCTGTCGCAGCCTCCGGCGCGGCCGAAGCGGCGCGGCCCGGCCCGGCCCGTGCCCCGGGGCAGCCCGAGGCGAGGCAGCGCCCAGTGCCGC
>VZSR01000262.1:5496111-5516689 GCA_013398615.1 Brachypodius melanocephalos | reverse complement strand
GTGCTGCATCTTCAAAAAAGTTTCATTTGGACCAGGATCCCCTTTGCAGAACAATAGAGAAGTACTGTGATGTTTTAACTAAAAAATACATTATTTGAATGAAATGCTGTATAAAGGCTCTGGACATTTTTTGCTTTTATAAAGCATCTATGATTTCTCCCTGCCTCAGATGTGAAAACTTGTTCACTGCAGCCTGAATATACTCATATATATTTTATAATATATATTCATATATATATATTTATAAATATAAACTATGAATATAAACATATATTAAATGGATGTCAAGCACAGTGCACTCATCTCTTGGGTTTTTTCTGCCTAGCTGGCTTCTTTTGCACTCACAGTACGAACCACATCCGTTTTTCTCTGACCAGCAGATTGACTGATCTGGATTCTTGAGCTTGACAAAGCTATCAGAGATGTTTCCTATTGCAGTAGCTTCATTATGTTGTGTCAGTCATGTTCTGTGTTTTAACAAAAGTGTTTCCTTTATTTTTTCTCGTCCTTTTACTTGATGTGTTGTTTCACTGGAATACTTCCAGTATTATTTTTATGCCTAGAGACATATTCCAAACCTGGAAGTCAAGAAAAAACACCATTTCCAGGTCTTGCTGGGAAGTAGACATATATACAAATCCACCTAACCAGTCCTCTTTGTGGGAAGTCTTGAAGCTTCCACATGGGAAGACTTGCTCCCCTGGAGGGAAAGCCAAGTGTTAAATGACACCCAGAGAGTCTTCTTGGGGCCCACACTTCGTGGCCAGGGAGACCAAAGTGTGGAGAAACCCCAAGAGCCTTTGCCACTATGTTAATCCCCAACTCTGTATTGGTTAAATTGTTACTTCCAGGTTTTCCCCTTCCCTGATTGGTTCTTTTTCAAACCTCCTTACAATTGGTTAGTTTGTTAATCCCTCCTGTAATTGGTCCAAGTTGTATACCCCACCCCCTGAGAAAGGTTTATTACCGGGCATCCGGAGGACTTCGAGGTCTTTTCGGTTTTGGAGTTCCAAGGAATAAAAAAGCTTGAGAAGACCCTGGCTCCCGCACAGTCCTTGCGTCGCCTGGGAAGAAGAGAGCTGCTGGGAGGCTGCTGGGAGAGCTCTGCTTACAGCTCTCCTATCTGAAATCACTGGGCCTTGGTGCCAGGCTGCCTCGTAGCCCTCACAAAAGAGCTGGCTCACAGGCGTGCCTGTGCCCCCCGAGACACTCAAGGTGTCCTTCTCAGGGCGACTCTCTGGGGAAGGTCGTGGCACCCTTCAGCAGCAGGTGGCCCTGAAGCGGCGGTCGGCGGCACCTCTTCTCCTCAAATGCTTGAAGGCAGGCATTAGAACTTTGACACATCACTCTCCACACATACACCAAAGTACAGTTGGCAAAAAGTGCATTAAAATAATGTTCCACCTCCTCTCCAGGTGATCCCCTTCAAAGTTACATATATTACCAGATGTATGGGTTGTAAATCCCAAATGCCCTTGGAAGCTAACAAATTTAATTAAACAGTACATTGCACAAGTTCTTCACATAGTTGAGAATGCGAGCTCGGCTAAGGAGCAACAGTACTGTAAACTCTAAGTAAATGCAAATGATGTAAGAAGCAGCATTAAACTCTCTGATGCTGTGTAAGCCAATGAAATCTGTCTGCTTAGCAGTTTGATCAAAGACTATGCAATATAAGCAAATCACTTGCATTTGTATTTTGATTTAGCACTGATTTATTTTTGTCGATGCTGGTTTGATTTTAAACATCAAGTATGCATAATTATTACAGAAAGTCTCAGTCTTTCAAGAAACTGAAACTAGCTTGAATTTGGAAAAAAGCTAATGATCAGTATATGAGGGTCACAGAAAAACTGTTTACCAACTGAAGCTTTCAGGGGACTTTTCTGGGAACAATCGTGGTTCTCTCCCTTGCTGTCTGTTGAAAACTATGTCTAAGCCTATTCCAAACTCAAATTTATTGATATCTGAAACACAGCTGGCACAAAGTGTAAGCACAACAAAACATTTCATCAGACACCAAAGTGAATAATGTTGTAATTAACTTTCTGCCTTCTCTCTTATTTGTATAGTTAACTGCTAGAAGGATGAAGGCTCCCCTACCTCTCCAGAATGTTTCTCACATGTTCTCTGTACTCAAGCACACCTCTGGGCAGGGCTGATATGTGTACTGTAGACTCAGACTAATTGATAGGTGATGTTATATTCACTGTATGGATGCACGAAACCCAATCATAGGTCTAACCCTACAAAACATTTTAAATCATTTCACTACCATTACTAGAATCACTGATAGACTCTCCATTTAAGAGGGATGTACAGCCTTAACGCAGCTGGATTCTGAACATTCAGCACTTTTCAGAATGAATAAGATTGGAAAGAAAGCTCTGCCATCATTGCTGCTATAAATAAAACTTCTGCTTGATTGTTTGGCATTGTTCTGCCTAATTTAGCCCAAGGGTATCCCAAGTATCGTCTACCTAAGTAGGCAGTCCAGGACTGTGCTCTCAGGACCTGACATTTTGTGGCTATCCCAGAGCAGGTGGCCCAGTACTGCACTCTTGGGACCCAACAGCACTGCTCAACAATAGCAAAAAAACCTCTATGCTATCATCACTGTGGTCAGAACAAATCCAAAACATAGCCGCAGTCACTGTGAAGAAAATTAATTCTACCACAGCCCAAACCATCACAATAACACACTGATGTTTTGGCTGTTGCTGAGCAGTGCTTATCAGAAGTCAGGGAGTTTTCAATGTCTCATGTCTCAGCCAGTGGGGAGATGCACAAAAAGCTGAGAGGAGACATAGCTGGGACAGCTTACCCAAACTGGCCAAAGGGATGTTCCACACCATAGGAACTGGGTTGAGTTAGTCAGACAGGATGGGCATCAATCAGCAGGTGGTAAGCAACTGTATTGTGGATCACGTTTCTTACAGGCTTTTCTTTTTTAAAAAAAATTACAATTCTTATCTTTTAGCTTGTATCAATTATTAAACTGTTCTTATTTGAACCCACAAGTCATGGGGGTTTTTAAATTTTTTTCTAATTCTCTTCCCCATCCCACTGGGGCAGGGAAGTGGTGGTGGTGTGTATGCAGGTGGTAGTGATCATGCAGTTATGTGGTACCTCAGTTTGTGTCTGGGGTTAAGCCACAGCATTTGGGAATTGAAATAAATTCTCAGTGTATTGCAGTTCTACTGTCAGGAGACATTCCCGCCTTCTTTCTTACCATTTATAATTTCCAAGTAGTTTAATAAAAAGCAAGACAAAGGTCTTATTTTGCATTTTTCTCAGCTAAAATGAACCAAACCTAACAAATCCAATTGCGACCTACCTGACTCCACAATAACAGAGTTCATTTTCATGGTAACTATATTGGTAGCCCAAAAAAAGTGTGGTTCTGAATATGCTAGTAAGCCTCTTCTGAATCACAGTATCACAGAAGATTCTGAGTTGGAAGGGACCCACAAGGATAGATCATGAAGTCCAACTCCTAAGTGAACAGCCCATAAAGGGACTCAACCCATGACCTTGGTGGTGTTAGCATCATTCTCTGACCAACTGAGCCAATCTCATACAGTAACTCTTCTACTGTATTGAAAATAAAATTTCTCATTCATCACTTAGAGGAAGCCAAACGAAATCCCTTCTACATTTTGAATGGAAAGCTAGCTATTAATCCTCCTGTGTGCATAGGATGTGGTATGTCAGGCTGGACTGGGAGCAAGTAATACTGCCCCCACTTGATTCAGCACCCAATGACTGTAGAAGGCTCCAGAGGCAGCACAGCAGAAGCACCTCCACATCTGCAGCTCTCCGCTTAGGGCAAAAGCTGCTGAAGTCACTGTCTGCAGGATGTGTTTCTATCCCCTTCAAAGCCTCAGAGTCGGCACTGCTGAGACATGCAATCCTCCCAGACAGCTTCTCTAAGTTGTACCACTCCTATTAATACAGCAGTTGCAAAGCAGGTGTACTAAACCATATACTTAGCAGCATATTGTTATCAACCCAAGTCTTTACTAACACATTTTGTTCCTGTTAGACAAAATACACCAGGTGGTGTAATAGGGGAATCAGCCATATCGCCAAAGGGGAATTTCAGACTGCCATTTTATACCTCAGCTGTACAAAGAGTGTGAGCTAAATTAGCCAGCTACAGTGAGTCATGTTGAAGGAAAGGTGTACCTATAGCAGACTAATCCAAATACCACTGCTTATGCAACAGTTAAGTCACACTTAAGCCCTATTTGGAAACCTTCCTGTGGTACACAAGTCTTGTAATGAAACAAGAATTCAGGAACAGGAATGAAACATTTCATGCAGACTTGGAAAGAAACAGCTGCTATTAGATTCTGAGAAAACTACAGATAAGCATAGAGAACACTGAACAAAAAAAGCAACAGAATAGGAAATACCAAAATTTTAAAAAAACCCTCAAACCTAAATCCAGAAAGGAACTATAAAAATGAAATTAAAAATAGAAGTGGATCAAAACTAAAACCACTTTGATATCTTCAACAGCACCGAGCCAACATGATTAAAGAAATAGTATGAACCAAGATGGATACCAACAGCTGACAGTTGCTTTAGTGACAGACTAGCTCTTTATTTTGCATCTTTTTTGGCTAGTAAGGAACAGTTCTTGTTGTACCCATATGACTCTATGACTCCATTAGCATCCCCTTATCTTCAAAAGCATGAAACCAAATTTTAGCCCGTTCAGCTATCAAAGTCACCAACTAAACCCGACATTGTAATCACAGGGGTTTTTATTGATACCATTCTGAAATATTTGACATGGAATTAGGGTCTCCTGATCTTAGCTGGGGAGTAACCTGTAAAAACAAAACTATTTGTGGCTGAGCATGTGTCCACTTTAAAAGAAGTTGAGATTAAGTACTTCCTCCTGAAGAGCATAGAGATGACTTGCGTTTACCTCATGTTGCCACCTTTTAAAAACTTGCCTTTCTTCTAAGATGGCTGGAAGAAAACAAATATATCCAGTTAAAAAATGCATTTCATTCTCCATTTTTCCATTAAATGGTCAGACTGACTATAGAGACACTCTAAAAATGGTTACTAATTTCCTAAGACTCATAGAAATTTAGGTTTTGCAACCTGAACATACTTAGCTGTGGTTTCAGCAAAAGAGTATTTTTCCATCTTTTTAAAATTATTGTTATTGTTATTTTGGCTCTTCTTTCTAGAGATCACATCTGAAAAAACAGAACACTGCTAATACATTGAGAATCAACTAATGAAAGTGACTGTACATCAGTCACCTCAGTACAAGAAGATACTGCCAGAAGCAAATATTTGATAAAGCTGTGAAGATTCATTTTGGAAAGGAAAATAAAGATTTTAATATATGTACATTCTTAGCAATGAAGGAAAAGAAAATATTTCAAAGGGCTGAATCACCTCCCTAAAAAGTGGTACTATATTCTTGTCCCATTGCAATAAATATTTTTACTGCTAATCAAAGTGGAATGTATTCCTCTGTCTGAATTAGGTTTTGTTGGCCATCTGCTTTTCATAAATTAATATGCAAAAAATAGTTTCTAAAGATAGGAAGAAGTGTTCTGGCAAGATATTCCATTTGTGAAATACCCTAGGGTATACTGCAGCATGGCATCACCCCCAAATTACATGGTATCTGAACTAGCCAGTGACATCACTCTAGCAGTACCATATTGAGAATTATTCCCAAATTACCAAATATTTTGCTTTCTGTGCTACGTTTCCATACAGGCCGTCCGCATGCATGTTTGTATTCTTGTGTCGGCCAACTTAGCCACATTTACCAGAAAGTGACTTTCTGAGTCTGTCATGGGTGTTACAGAAACTTCCCAGTCTGACCATTCATTCATAAACTCTGACACACGCAGGGCCAAAGGCTTTCCCCGCTGGAAGCGCAGCCCCTGCACGGCGGGCGCCTCGCTGGACACATCTCCCCACACCCCCTACTCCCACACAGTCAGACCAGGCTTCCTTACCGGTTCGACCCCACGTTTCCCACAGCAGAGTCTTAGATACCTCGTTCCATAGAGCAGTTTATTCCCACAAACATCTCGAGCCGGTGCCTCTAAGGAGAGCACCTACATAAAGAACATCTGGGCTTCCACAGCCTCACAGTCGCCCTCTGAGCCAGTCTCGCTCTTCCGCCCTTGTCCCACTCCCCAGGTCCAACGATTTCGCTGGCGTCACCGGTCTTCATCTCCGTTGTTACCCCAAAAGGCGGCAATTCCAGGCTCCTGCTGTGTCTCAGTCTGTTCACCTGATTAGCGTCACCCATCTTCTCGCCCGTGGATATCCCGAAGATTGGCAGTTCATGGCCTCTTGCCTCGGGCTCCCACCCAAAGCTTAGCCTGCATCTCAGTCGGCATTTTGCGAACCCAGCTACTTGGACCAGATGTATTCCTCAGCATCTGCTCAGGCACGTAACTAGATGATATCTGAAGCTCCGCTCCATCCTCTTTCCTCCTGTATAAATCCTTGCTGTCCGTTCTTGTCACCCATTCACCCAATCCTGCTAGCGACACCCACGCAGCACTAAATGCCCCGGGCCATTAATTCCATCCGAAGACTATTCCGTCCGTGACTCCCCGCCTCCCGCGGCCGCGCCTGCGCGGGCCCGCCCGCCTCTGCCCTCCCGCGCCTGCGCGGGGCTCGCTGTGCGGGCCGGGGCTGCCGGGGGCAGCAGCGGATGAGGGCTCTGTCCCGGGGCACTCGCTGTGCCTTAGGCTCGCTCCGCAGGAGCCGCTTTGAGTCGAGGTCGCACCCGAGAGCTCCCCTCTCCGTCCCTGCTTGAGGCACGTTACAGCCCGCCGGTGCTTCCCGCCGTCGCTCTGCTTAGACGGGACTGTGCCTGCATTCCTGCTGCGGGATGAAGAGGATCTTCGGGTTCGGGAGGAAGAGGAAGGGGCAGCCGCCTCCCGGCAGCGCCTCCCTTCCCTGTCCCGCCGGTGCCTACGAGCTTCGGCAGAAGGACCTGGGCAAGCTACACCGCGCGGCCGCCAGCGGCGACCTCGCCCAGGTGCGGCAGGGACTGAGGAAATACAGCATCGACGGGCGGGACAAGGCGGATCGGTAAGGGCAGGAGCCGGGGGGCGATCTCGGGAGCCTCAGGTGCAGCTGTAGCGGCCCCTGGGAGCTCCCCGGCGCAGGAGCGGACCGGCAGCGTCGCTGTGAGAAGTGGGAGTGCGGGCGCCGCAGCTCAGTGCAGCCCTTGGCTGGTTGTGGGCATCAGGCTTGTGCTGCCAAAAATCCCTTGAATTCGGCCAACTCTTGCCCAGCCATTTTTGACCCGGCCTCCTCAGTGCCATAATTCCCGGAATTGAATGTCGTTGCCCAGGGTCGCAGGGGTGGAAGCTCAGGGGAGTTGCAAGAGGAGCCTCGTGGCCGTTCTCCAGCCGGGGTTTGAAGTCTGAGTGTAATCGTACCCATCTATGCACCTTAGAGGGCTCAGCGTGCGGGTTCCATAGCTGAGCCAGGAGGATGCACTGCCTCAGTTGGGAGCGACTTAAAAAAAGGTGGACACTGCACTTAGGAAGGATTTATAGCACAGAATAAACATGTTTATTGATGCTTCATGCATAGTTGTCTTTTGTGAGCGTGATCTGGCAGCCTAAGCCGCAGTGTGGTTTTAGGTGGCAGTTAGTTTTTTGTTCTGAGGCTTTGGCACAGCTAATCGCTACTTTGGACTGGAAGATCGGGTCAGTGACTTGCAGGAGAAGGTGTTGCTTCTGACAGGTGCTGTGTGGGGGTTTGAGTCAAGCACAGCAAGCACTTAACCAGTTGCACCTTAAGGAGAAGCCCTGGGCTGCAGCATGGTTCCTAGTGAATGTAAGGGACTCACCTTTTCTGGTAAGGCTCAGAGTCAAATCCTTTGTGATGTTCTGAAGAGATGCTGGTTTTAGCAGAGTAGCTCAGCTTCCTAGGCTGGCTGTCCAGAAGGCTGGACTTCTGGCAGCAGTAGAACTCATCTAGATTTATTGCCCTAAAAACACATAGATTTGTAGGAGGAAATACATGCAAGGACTTCCTCGGTGATTGTGTCTTTGTGTATAAGTAGACTGGTGAATTGACATCAGACTTACGATGTTTTGGTTTGAAGGACAGCTTTTCTTTCTGGCAAGGCTTTAAATTGAAGAAAAAAGTTCAGTTTTCCTGTGCTGATTATATATTGTGGAAACATAGTATTGCTTCCTTGGAGAGGCCTTCCTCTGTAGTAGGCTTTTTATGACTGACAGTTGAACATTACAGGAGAGTCAAAAACTGCTTTCCTGTAGTCAGGATCAGTGTTCTGCTCTCTGGTTTGCTACATGTTATTAGAGGCACTTTGATGCAAGTGCATTCTTGGTTTTGCTTCAGTAGTAAAAAAGCTAGAGAAAAAGAAATTCTCAAAGTGTGGGGAAACTCTTAATATTCTTGCAATTAAGCCCAACTCCTACATCTCCAATACACTTCTGGCCCATGAATGGTCCAAGAAAAGCTTAGAAGTTGACTTGCCACAGTCCATAGATTCCCTAGCTTTGGTCTCTCTTCCTGTGCTTCGTGTGTAGTCCCACTGAGGGCAATCCCCAACGCCTGGGCACGGGAATCTCTGCAGGTTCAGCTCTACAGTGAGGCAATTGTCCTCTTACTAAGCAGATGCTGTGGAGGGTTTTTTGCTAGCAAGTCCCAAGGGTTTGATGTGCAGCTACTGGTACTGGTAATGGAGTGGGTTCTTAAGCTTGAGATTTGCAAAGTGAAACTTGTGGTCATATCTGTTTATCAAAAAAGCCTGAAATTATCCTTGTCTGTGCTAATTCACTTTATTTAATTTTTAGGACAGCACTGCATCTTGCTTGTGCAAATGGCCATGTGGATGTAGTTACATATCTAGTAGAAAACAAGTGTAAGCTAAATCTTCTTGACAATGATAACAGATCACCACTCATGAAGGTATGTGAACTACAGTATGTTCTTGCAAGTGAGGCTTATTGATTTTGAACTAAATGATGTATTTTTCAGTATTCTTTATGTAGACCTTTGTAAAATCATGTGTGCTGTGATTGGTGTGGAATGGGCATATGTTAGCTAATCTTTGAAGGTGCTCTTAATTCTCAGTGTTGGGGAATGGAGGAATTGCAACAAAGTGAAGTGTAAATGATGGAAGGTTTTTATATTTTATTTCCAGGCAGTACAGTGCCAGCAAGAAAAATGTGTGGCTATTCTGCTAGAACATGGTGCTGACCCGAATCTGGCAGATGCTGATGGCAACACTGCCCTTCACCTGGCTGTCCTGTCTGGTAATACTACTGTAGCAGGGCTGTTACTTGACCATAATGCCAATATTGATGCCCAAAATAAGGTAAATTTTTATATTTGTTAATGAAGTGCTTTCCAAAAGTTGCATTCATATTTTTCTTGAAGCTTTGTTTGATTGTTTTTTGTTTGTTTGTTTTTTTACTTTGATTTTTAACTTTATCTGCCCTTTCAGGAGGGATATACCCCTCTTATTCTTGCTGTCTCTGAACATCATGAAGAAATAATGGAATTTCTCCTTAGAAAAGGAGCTGACGTGCATGCTCGAGATCAATGTGAAAGGTGAGGTGCTGTCAAAACCTTACATGGATCTCTTTAATATTCTTCAGGTTAGCGTGACAGGCATGGGAGTGAGGTGTGAAAAAATACAAACCAAGGAGCCACACAGAAGCAGTTACTTCTGTGTGATTTGTGAAAGATGCTCATACCTCAGTGGCTTGCTGTCATATCTCGTTCAATGCTTTCCACATTGAGGATTGCAAAATGTTATTGTCTGTGATGGCCTTTCTAGCAGGAAGCCTGCCACTAGCTCAGCGACATTCCCTTAGAAAAGCCATCTCCTGCATAGTAGTAGAGTTTGTAAGTGTTGTCTGTGTGGAAGCTTTGTTTTAAGATTAAACATTTAATTGTTTTGAGACCCTCTCCCATTTTATTGTTTTTCTTAATGAAAAATGCTTTTTCTTTTGTTCATTTTAAAGTAATGGAGAGAATATTTTCTTGAGGGCAAACAGAAACAAAAATAATTACAGTGACTGTGTATAACAATCTATTTCTTGGGTCCTTCAGAACCCCACTTATGACTGCTGCTTCTGGTGGAGAGCCCAATCTGATAAAGGTTCTTCTTCGGTATGGTGCTGATGTTTCTCATAAAGACACTAACGGATGGACAGCTGAGGATTATGCTGTTATTCATGGATATTCTAGGTAAATTTTAAACTGTATCATGAGAGTAAGTTGTCAGTTATCAGTATGGTTTTTGATAATGGCACCAAGGTTAATAGTGTGTTGAGATTTGTATTGAAGGTGTGCTCAGTGACATCTTCATAGAATTATTTAGATTGGTAAAGGCCACTAAGAATCAATACCTCCAAGCCTAGCACTAAACCACATCCCTAAGTGCCAGTCTGCAACATCTTTTAAATACCTCTGGGGCTGGTGACTCAACAGCTTCACTGGTCAGTCTGTTCTAATGCCTGACAGCCCTTCCACTGAAGTTATTTTTCCTAATACCCAGATTAACCTTCCCTGGTATAACTTGTGGCCATTTCCTTTTCTCTTGTGATGTGTATAATTCCAGTGTCTATTGTTAACTTGGAAGTTGACCAAAATTTTTACCCAGTGTTCTCTGTTAGATTTCAAGTTTTATTGCTAAGCTCACATTTGCTCGATATAAACTCTAAAATCTGTCTATATCCTACAGTTCTCCAGAGGTGAAACTTGACGGGTACCAAGCAAGTGTTAATACCTTCATAGGTTTGAATATGACTATAAAGTGAATGTGACTGTAGTGAATATTGAAGTGTGTAATAGTCATGCAGTAAGGACATATAAGTATATAAATCTATATGGCTATGGATAGGTTAAGAATAGGGTGGATAAGAAGTGGCTGTGAGCTCTTCTATTCAATGGTATATGCAGGTATGTGATTATTTTTTACCAAATGTATTTCCTCTTTTTCTCTGTACAGTCTTAGTAAACAACTAGCAGAATATGCAGACTGGGAAAACACAGGAGAAGCTTCTACAGGTGGTGGTGCACGAGGCATCACAGCACTTGGCACTCCACACCGGGCAGCAGCTGCTGGCTTTACATTGGGTGCACCTGCTGTGGACAGAGGAGGTGAGACCCTTAACCATGGAGTAGCTCACAAGAATCTGTGTGGCCTTTTTTTAGTTGGTTTGTGTTGTTAGTGCTTACTGTGTTCACCATTGGTTTTAGTGAGACATCAGATGGAGTAGCACGAGCTCTGTGAATGTGCTTATTTGGTAATAGTTGGAGTGCTGCTTGTCAGGCTGTGAAAGCATTTGATTTGCGTTCTGTGTTCACTTCTTAGGGTTGTTACTTTCTGTCTGTCAGACTGCCCATCTGTATGGGTTTTCCTTGAGAGAGAGAGAAGGAGGATAGGGAAGGAATTAGGCAGAAGTGTTTTTATTTTTCAAGTGTGTACTTTTACCTAGAGATGGCAACTCAAATTGTGAAAATCCAATTACAAAAGCAATGGGTTCCACCTCAGTAGTTCTTCTTTCCATAGTTGAGAAGCAACAGAGAAGTGATCAGAACAGTACTTGTTGATTTTCATGGCGTTTGTGTCTTCATTTTAATAATAGTTCCATCTGCAATAAGGTCCTTTTGCATGTACTGTTTCTCAAAATCAGTTATAACTGTTTCCATGTAGGTGCTGTAGAGACATACTTAGCAAATATTATATTGGAAAAGTAAATTTGTTGGCAATAACATTGCAGTATCTCTATATGCTGTGTTGGCTTGAACATAGTTTGATTTACTTGAACATAGTTTTGATTTAATAAAAATAACGCTTTACTTCCACTTTCAGTAATTTTAATGAAATTTTTTAGAAAATAATTATTACCTTGTGATCCAGAAAAACAATTAAATTGCCTTGTGTTAAAAAAAATTAACTCTTTCAGTGAGTTTTAAAAATCCAGTTATGGTTATGAGCTCAGAGTCCTAGAGGAATCTTAGAAAATTAATACCTTACTATAAATGTAATAATTTGACCTGTACTTTACATCTCAAGCCCTACAAGTTTTTAAGGGTGTTACTTTGGAACTATGTATGAAATGGGCAGAAGACAGTACTCAAACACAGTTCATTATTCCTTTAAATACAGTTACTTACTCCATTTTAAATATGTCAAGAACAATGAGCAAAATACGGGATATTTTTCCTCACTGACTTTTCCTAGATACAGGAATTTAATTTAGAGTCAGACTTCATTCTTTTGACTTAGGAACACTTGATTTGACCTAGTCAGAGATTTGGAAAGTGTCTTGATAGGTTGCCGAAGTTTTTTCATTTTTAAAGGTTTTCGTGGTTTAATCAGGAAAATGTTGCTTTTGCCCGAACAGTGCACACTGTTACTGTCTCTGAGAGGTTAGTAACATACAGAGAATATTTACCTGCATTAATTCTGCAGTCTCTAGCTTGCACACAAAAAGCATGGGTCCTGTATCATGAGAGTCCTTCTGATATGTTGCAGTAACATATCTCTGTTAGAGAAGTTGGAATGATCTCAGGAGAACAGAGAAACGCATTTTGCAATTATTTTCGTTTCTGTTGCTCTTCTATACAATTTTTCTGAATCTTCAGTGTTTTCCTTTTTCCTTTTGCTGCTTTTGCACTTGTTGAATATTTTTCAAAATGCTGTCCTCTAATGAGCAATTCATCCTACTTCAAAAGTTGGCCTTTGTTTATTTGAATATTTACTGTGTGATGTATTGTTCCTTTCGTGTTCCTGGGTCCCTATGGAAACCGTTGGGTTTCCATCATAGAGCTCTGAGAAAAGAATTAAGTGTTTCAGTGATTTCTATCTCCCAAGATCAGTAAAAGCTGTCCTGTATCACCTCTTCAGAAAACTGAGAAATGTAGAAGGGTTGAGGAGCCACCATGAGGTCCTTTAACTCTTTAAATGTATCTTGTTTTGATACAAGTAATTTTGCCACATTCATTCCTGTGTGGTAAAATCAATATAAGCAGAACTCCAATTTGCTCTGGGAGAAATTCAGTGTCATCTACAATAACAGAATGATTTGTACCCTTTACTAAGTGGGATGGATAGAGCAGATTCATGGTGATTTATATTCTGAACTTGTGTTCCACACAGACATGTACACACACAAACACACATGCATGATTCACCAGTCAATGCACCCATTTTAGGCCAATTGTGGCCTGCTCTATAGCCCTGGGGGAGCATGCTGCCCACTTGTGTCTGTGTTCTGGCTGGTGGCATAGCTTTTGTATGTGAATGGTCCAGCATGGTCAAATGAATGTAAGCAGGACTGTTCAAACTGAGGTAGAAGTGGCCTCTGTTTGTATCAGGCACCGGCTGACACAACTTTTAAGATGAGCTGCTTTATGGCAATAAGTTATGGGGTTCCTTTTTTAGCAAGGGATAACAAACATGCTAAAACTGTAATTTGAGTGAGTGTAAATAGCAATGTCTCAAAGTTGCATGTTGGTCTGAGTACAGAGAGCCAAGATATCCTTGAAAATTACGGATAGTCTCCAAAGTTTGGTTCCTGACACTTACAGATTTTTGAGATGTTTAAAATAAGGAATTTTGTGTTCTGTTTGTGGAAGGCACTCTACAACCATGAAGGAATTTAATTTGCATCTCTGCTAGACAAGGAGTAGTCAAGTTGAGGGAAATACAAAATTGTCAGGAGACCATATTTCTGATAATGTGTTTCAGTGTTTCAAAATACTGAAATACGGGTGTTGTACATGGAGCAAGTACATTAAGTTACTCTTTGACACTGTCCCTTGAGAGCTGAGTTCTGTGGATCATGGTTGGGTTGCTTCCAGCACTTATAACTGTAGAATAGGCTGATAGTCACAGTATGGTCTCCCATTGCTGTAGCTGTTTTGATGTACTGCTTATGTTTTCCAAGTTTCTGGAAATTCCAGTTTATTCTGATGTCGTTGTTCCATCTGTCCTTTCCATGCCTTTTCCTAAATGGATATAGGAATGCAACAATCTCCTAACCAGACATCAAGAACAGGAAAATCAAGGAAAGGTATTTTATACAGTAGCATTTAAAATATGAAACATGTCGCACAGTATACAAATATCAATACATTTATGATGTTTATTATCCCAGAGGTCCCTATTTTGATGGTACTGGTTTTATGAACTAAATTTGAGAGCAGGCTTTGTGTGACTTTGTTTGTTTGTGTGTTTTGCCTTGGTTCTTTATTATTGACTTTAGTGCTTGCTTTGTGTCATTAGTGATAGTAAATAATTTTATTTTTACGTAAGCCCTTCTGTTACTCTGAAATGGAAGTGGGCTTGAATTAAAGTAGAAACAAGCAATCCCCAGAGACTGCTTTTCTAGATCCATTTCTACTGTAATCAGAGTTCTGTCTGAAAGGTAGCTCACAAACTTTCTCTCTTGCCTTCTATAGGACAACGTTACCTGGTCTTGATCATTGATTAAAGTTACTATTCACAGAATGACAGAATATTCAGTGTTAGAAGGGACCCACAAAGATCATCAGGTCCAGATATTAAGTGAATGGCCCATACAGGGATTGAACTTGCAAACTTGATATTATTAGCACCATGTTCTACCCAACTGCGCTAATCTATTCATTGGAAGCAAGATTTCAGAAAACTTACTCAGCTCTTTTGATTACTTATAACTGTATATTACTAATTGAAAATATAACTGAAGTCACCCATCGAGAGTGATAACTGACTGCTCCACACTGGTGGAGACATTTTTATTCAGCTTGGGACATCAGCAAGTAGGTCAGACTGCTGGTATTGATTGAGGTAACAGGAAACTGTGATATGTACAACGAATTAATATTATTTTAAAATTGTGTGTTTGCAAGAGGAAACAGTAAAAATTAGAGACTGTTGGTATTCTAACTGTTAGCGTGTCCTTGTTTCAGCTTCTAAGTTTTCTCTACACGACATGCACACTGTATTTCATTGTCCAAAAGCCCAGTGTAGGTCAGATGTTACTCATCAAAATTCCCATGTATACCCTGTCTTCAGAACAGACAAAATTTCCATGCTCTTTTGTGTTTAATGCTAGCAGAGGAGATGTCTTCAGGCATGATATGCCTTTGTTTTCTTTTCCCTTTAATGATTCTGCCAAAGACCTTGGATTAGTTGTTAAAATAGTTAACAAGAATTAGTTATGAAGAACTTGAGGAATGCTGAAATAGCTATTATGTGGAAGTTGTGTTTGTTTTCCCCTTCTGTTTTGGGAATTGAAGAGCCATTTTATTTCATCTTAGCTGTTGATAGTTGAAAGATTCTAGCACTCCCAAAGCTGTGTTCCTAGAGTTCAGGTTTCTTTAGTAGATGAGTGATGTGCTAGAGTGCACTCTCATGAAGTTTGCAAATAGCCCTAAGTTGGGAGGATCCGTAGATGCACTTCAGGGCAGTGCTGTCATTCAGAGGCATTTACTCTGGCAGGCTGTGTAAATGAACTGTCAAGCCTGTCTAGCAAAACTCAGCCAGGGCAAATGCCAGGTCTGCACACAGAAAGGTACAACCACTTGCTACAAAGCATGCTGGCACTGCCTGGCAGGAGAGGTGCTTTGCTTCTCTGAGAAAGCCTGATGGGAATTGGCAGAATGAGCCAGCAGCAAGGTGCCCTGGCAACAGTGTCCTGAGTTGTATTAAGAGCAGCATAGCCAAGAGATTGAGGAAAGTGATTATCCACCTCTACTTGGCACTCTCTGGATTGTGTCTAGTGTTCTGGGTGTAATTTGAGCCTCCAGTGCAAGAGAGATTTGTTTTTCAACAGTGAGCAAGTTCAGTGGAAGGCCATCAGATTCATAAGGGACAGGAATATTTGCCCTTTGAGGACAGTTGAGGAAACTGAGATTTTTCAGCCTAGAGAAGTGAATTTGCAGGGGACCTAGCAGCAGCTTCTGGTACACGTGAGAAGACAAAGCCAGGTGCTTCCCAGTGGTACATGACAGGAGGCGGATATATAAGAGGCATAAATGGCAACAAAGTAGTTTCTAATTGCATGTGGGAACAGCAAAACAGACGGGTTGTACAGTCTCCCTCCTTGGAGGTGTATAAGACCAGACAAAGCCCTGAACAACCTTAGCTGACCTCATAACTGAGCCTGCTTTGAGAAGGCTGGCTAAGAGACTTCCTGAGGTTCCTTCTGACCTGATTGATCCTATTATCCTACGTGCAAGTCACATCAGTAACACTGATGAAAGCTTGGAGTGTGCTATAGAATGCCCCGAGTCTGCCACTTTTGTCTGCTGAATGCCCTTTTTGATACAGTGTACAGAACTGTTGGTGATTCTTCTACTTGAGCTTTAGAGCTTGATTATGCTTTTGGATTTTCTTTACCTTTGCAAAATAATCTGTAACTGGGTAGAGCAGCAGATAGTGTAATATCTAACATAATGTTATACATAATGTTGCATAAATTAATAAATCTCTGCCCAGGATGTGTACTTGTGTGTAAGATGAGTACTTTGGAAGTTCTTAATGTCTTGCTAAACCACCATCATTTCGTTAATTGTTCACTAATGTAGGATATTCATGTTATGCTTTTTAATTTTTTTTTTTTAGTTTAGGTAGGTATTAGAGTCCAAAAGAGATATAGCTCTGGCTCTGGTGTTTTTATTTCTCTCTCTCTCTCTCTCTCTTTTCTTTTTAATAATTCAGTGTTGTTTGAAGATGCAATTTTGTTTTGGAAATGCAGTTGTTTATGCCACCTTGTAGTGAATTTACTACCTAGAGCATCCTTCTATTACAATGTCTACAGTTGTCCATGTTAACTGTTTAACTTTTAAATGGTTAATTTTTAGCATGCTGAATTTAATTTCGATATGTCAATTAATGTTTGAACAGCAACAGATGACTTCTCCCAAGGAGACTCAATAAGGTGAGACTTTAAAAATACCTAACACTTACCTGAGGAATGACTTGAGAGACATGGTACTCATTTTGCTTTGCTTTTAAAGAAGCTCTGAGAAAGAGGGGAGCGATGACAGTTGGCATACCTCTGAGGAAGAGGAACTTGATTTTACCCCCAAGGTATGGTACATTTACAGGAAAAATATCCTGTAGAAATAAGGGGTTTGAAGGCAAATTTTCTTTGGAACTGAAAGAAACTGCAGCTCCAGCCAACATTGTTTTCTCTTTAAAGTAATCTCTGGCCTGCCAGCCTTCCTTCTGCTGTAAGTTTTTCCTAAACGACCTGTAGCTGTGACAGAGTATGCAGTAGATTTGTAATTTGGAGCCAAAAAGCAGTAGGCAACAATATAACCACATAGTTTTATTTTTTCTTGTTCATATAAGTCAGATTTGCGGACTTGAGAAATTTGTAAGTTGTTATTATTATAATCGATCCTGTTCTCCAATCATTGTTATTGTTTTGTGTACATTTGGGGTTAGATTCCTAAGTGATAAAGGACATTTATTTGTCAAGATCTACAAAAATCCTTCATCACCTAGTTCTCCTTTCCTCAGCAGGTTCCTCAAGAGTGCTCAATGAACAGATGAGTTTCTTAAATGGGTCATCTATTTTCTTCCATAAGATGACATTCAGTACTTGCATGTGATCTCACACTGCATGTTTTTTCCCTTTTTTTTTTTTTCTTTTTGAATGCTTGGGTAGTACTCTTTTTGTTAGTTACAAGCTGTCATGCCTACTGTTTTTACTAATGATCTGTAGAATTATCAACTTCTGAGTGATGTCTGGAGCATCAACTCTGTTGCACTGGCATTGCGCAGTGATACAGAACCAGAGTGTGGTAGTTCAACCCACTCAGTAATGCTGGAGATGCAAGCATGTTTAGTTTTAAGTTGATTTAATTTTCTTGCACTGATTTAAATAAAAATTATACATATTTCTGCCATGATTTTGAAATTTAGGACAGTTTTTAAGTGTATTTGCAGGGACTAAATTTATGCATTAAATATGGGGATCTTAATAGTTAGTTACCTTGTGCACATTTGAAAGTAAATGTCCTGAAAATGCATTTTTAAATATAATTGAAATTTACCTAAGTATTACAAATATTAGAAACAGATTTTTACAACAGTTATGCACGTAAATATTTTTGGAAACAATTTGCAGAAGAGTGCCTGTACAATGTGAAATACTTACTGAATGGGAGATGAGGAGTGTTTGTGTAGTTAGAAGTAAGGGATGGACCCAGCACTATCTTAAGGACAGTCCGATTATATTTACTGTTCAAGATTTGATTGAACAAAGGATTTCTTGTTTTTACTGTTAAAAAAAACTTACATAAATTTTTGTTTACAGAAGCTGCAGAAGCCAAACCTGACACTGTTAATGAATGCTTCACAACAGTTCAGGAAAAAGAGTAAGTTATTTGCAAAAGGTTGCCTGATACACTGATATATAAAGTACACTTGCCAAACAAGTTTTTTGGTTGGTTTGGAAGTTTTTTTTGAAATAATAAATGAGAAAAATAGCATTTTGTAAACACAGCACTTAATAATTAAGACTAAAATAAGTCATTAAAATGAAGATACTAATCTCCTCTTAAGCCTTTTTCCTTCATCAAGTTCATCCTCAATCCTGCCCAACCTCACCTCTCCATTTCTAGACATTCCCAAATGGCTTCTCTCTTGTACATTAATCTGATAACATGCCTATTACTGTTTACAAAATTCCTTCTGTTCACATTCGTTTTTCTTTTTTTTTTGTACTTTAAGATGATGGTGGTGGTTCTAGAATTGAAAGTCCTAAGTCACCAAAGAAAAGTCTCAAAGAAAGAATCCCATCAGGTGCAAATGTGAACAAAGGAGACAGCAAAGAATTGTTTAATCAAGATGTCTCAGCTGCAAGCAACCTAGATGGAGAAGAATTTGAGGAGGAAGAGGAGGAGGAGGAAGAGGAGGAGGAGGAAGAGGATGAAAATGACAATGGAGATGGTGATGAAGATTATGAGGAGGAAGAGGAGGAGGAGGATGATGAAGATTTTACTGAAGATGAAAAGGAGGAGGAAGAGCTGCAAGATGAAGAAACTCAGTCTAATGAAATACTGGAAGAGGAGAAAACAGAACCTAAAGGGGAAATTAATCAGAAATTAGAGTCTCTTGTTAAAGCAAAGTATGAAGGTGATTCTCAGCGTGGAACTGGAGATGTGTGGGATGATGATGATGAAATAACTAAAGAACATGATGAAAAGGTGGAGGAGTCTGTTGACACTCCTGTGTCTTTCATAGCTGGGTCTTGTGAAACGTTTCAAGAAAATAAAACAGCAGTGTCTCCAAAGATCATGAATAATGAAATATCTTGCAAGTCAGTACCGAAACAAGCTGTCTTTCAAAATCTAAATAATCTGCAAGATATGCAAGAAAGTTGGAACAGGAAGAGCATGATTGAGGAGAAGTTTCACAGAAATGCTGACTCCTGTTTTGCAGACTCTGAAATGACCGACAGGAAAAAAGAGATACCTCAGTCTCTCGTAGATAGTTGTGGTGTTAAGGAGAAAAAGTCAAACTTCAGTGATGGCTTTGAAAGTGGCAATAATTTTTTTATAGCAGAAAAAACCGCAGGACCTGAAAGTGAAAGACCAATCTCTATCATACTTGCACATGTGGATGCTGAAGATAGTGAAGAAGAATATGAAGGAGTAGATGATAAAGTCTGTAAACCACTGAAACAAGAAAGTGAAAAATTGCACTTAAATAAACAAGAAGATTTGGATACGTCATTTCATTCAAGCACTGAAGTAAGTATTATAAAGATGATTCAATCACAAGGGTATTTTCTAAGAGTCAGATAGGTCAGAAACACATAGTAAACTGGATTTCTCTTAATACTAATTTTTCACATATATCTGTCTTTTGATCGTCCACTTTTGATGATAGTGTCTTACTTGGAGTCAAAACAGTTTCTTTGCTATGGTATGGTGATATATTATGGTATGAAAAAAGAATAGGCAGTAGACCCTGGAATCAGTTGATTTTTCTCAGTTCTATGTCAGTTTTTATCCATGAAGTTTTACTACCATTTAGGAAAATTCATGGTGTGATAGCTGAAAGTGAGAAAACAAAAAGAGTTTTGCATAAGTTTGAGAGCAGGAAACTAATGTTTTTCTGTGAAGCAAAGTAGAGGAAAAAAAATGCTCTGGAATGTTGTAACTTAAAGCTAGAGTTAGACTGACATGGGGAATTGCTTATGGAGGAACAGCAAAGATGATGTTTCCTACTGTTCTTTTCAGCTGTTCTGGTTGATCTCTTTTAGGAAGAATCGTCTGAACACAAAGAGGAGAAGGAGGGCACTGGCAACAAGCTACAAACTACAGTTGTTGAGGATGTGAAAAATTCTGTTTATGATAGGCATAAAGTCCACAAAGCTTCAAAGGACAACTCTGGTGAGAGAAATGACTTTGTAAATCTTGACCCAGGTTCTTCCTCTGCAAATATTAATGCTTAAAAAAATGAACTAAAATGGTGATTGACTCCTATGATAGCAAAATTTTCTCTTGCCTGTGAGTCCTCTTGGGCATTGGCAGAGAAGGAAAGCAGATTGTGTTGCTTTTCACTCATTCTTAAAGA
>VZSR01000262.1:5462578-5496011 GCA_013398615.1 Brachypodius melanocephalos | reverse complement strand
CTGAAATTGTAGCATTGTATACCAAGCAATGTGATATGAAGCAAGTGACATTCTTGATTTATTGCTATGTTCTTCCTGAAGTGATCTAAACAAAATGCACAGATAAAAAGAGAAGAAGGACTAGAATGTCTTGAGTGATAACAGTATTCCCTTTTATGATGGGTGCTGTCACATTGAAAGGCTGTGATTGCTCTTGGCTGAAGCAAGGGAAGGATTTGAGTCAAGCTGAGAGAAAGCTGTTCCAGTGCCTCACCTTGTCCAGTTTTAAAATGTAGGCCTCTCCAGCACCACGTTTGTGCTTGAAAACATTACCAGCCTAGTCAGAGTAGAGCACTTTGATACTTACCTGGGGTCTGACAGTAGGAAGAGAAAGCACCATTTCCATTGTCTGTCTCCAAAGAGTAGCTTGTTGCAGTAGATGTTACTAGAGCATGTGTAGCTGCTGCTCAGATGCTGCACAGGGGGCACTGGCATAACCTGCTGTATTCTAGTGTTGTGCCTATACCTCCTGTATATATGTGTTTTACCATGAGTATGTATTCGGCATAGTGTAAGTAGTCAGGATTCAGATTGGAACCAGCAGTTGCCTCTTCTAGGGTGGGTGCCCTCATGGGCATCTAATTCCTTCCCCCTTCTTTAAGTGTATGTTTCAACACAATTGAATCCTGAATCAGTTTTTCCTAATGGAGTAGCTTAAAATAGAAATACAACAGTAAAAATATGGCTAGGAACTCCCTGAGACTGAATTTAAAATCATCTGGTGGAGAAGACATTTGAATTTTAACCCCCCAAGACAGAAATGGCTTTTGTATTTGGGTTAAGTGTTTGAGGTGTGAGCCTCTATTTTTAAATGGCAATGCTTAGGTGTCCAGCTTCTGGTAAGGGGCTGGGTAACAACTTTGTCAGGTAAGATCTTTCCTAGTAGCAGCAAAGGGAGCATTGTTTCCTGGTAACTTTGTGGATGTTAATGTGAGGAGGTTTTGAATAATATTTCTGTGGTACCCCCTGTACAGTGGAAAGCAATAGTAAATGCCAAATTTCAGAGCTGTAGACTGGAGAGACCTCAACTCTGTACACTACAGAACTACAGAGTACTGGAGTATCTTGCTGAATGTTACCCAAGCACGTTGGATATTGTCTGTAGCTTTGTCAGCTGTTGTGCATAGCCATCTTCTGAAAGAAAGAAAGCAAAAGGAGCTGGAAGTGTAAAGGAGATAACATGATGTGTCTGGGTGGGAAGAAACGCTTGAATAAAACTTGCTTCTTAGTTTGTCCTCATCAGTGGAACCTGCATCTTTGGATGTACAAACACTCAAGCATCTCATTTCTTACCTTATTTGTAGATGCTCTTCCAACAGTGGAAGCAGAGCAAGAGGAAGACGGTGAATCTCCCTGGGATTCTGAGGTACTTTTTGTGAAGGACACAAGGGTTTCCACTGCAGGAAGTAGAAGTAAGATCCAGACACTTGAGAGCTTCCCTCTGATTTGGACACTACTGTTGATAAGACCTATTTCCTCTTTTCTTCCTGTTGCTGTATGCTTGTAACTGGGGACCCTTGAAATACTTCTGCTCTAGGCCACCTGCTTGGTTAGGATTGGGATAAATTTAGGTTGAGCTAGTGGCTTGGGTCTCAGCAATTGGCCTTTGAGTTGGTTTCTAGTACAGTGCTGAAGTAGTGAAGTTCCTTGCTGCTTAAAATATTCTGACTTTTTCACAGAGGCTGGCAGGATTGTTCTTATTCACCATACAGCCCTAGTCTGCTGACCTGGTTGCCTGTTGCCCTTGAGGTCTACCACCTAGATGCCTAGCTGCTTCTGAACAGCTCCTCTTTACCTTTTGTAGGGGTAATCTTGCCCTCTTTAAAGTCACGTTCAGCAGAGATACTGCACATGCTGGCCTTGTTTGCCTTTTTCATTCTGTCTGTAGCTAAGTCCCTCTGGCTCTTGTGAGAAAAGGAGAACTCTTCCCATCCACTTCTTCAAAATACAGAGCTAAAACATAGTTAGTTTTAAGGTAGTTCTATGCTCTGCCTTGCTAATCCTCGTTCAGCCCAAATGGCTCTTGCAATTGGGAGCAGCAGTGTGTTCATTCACCACCACATATGCCTAGGGAATGTCAGTACCGACTTGAATACAACTTGCATCAGAAGCAACTGATACAAGTTCAGTTCAAATGTTGGACCACTGCAGACATGAAGATCTTAGTTCACAACCGGTATCTTGAGTTACCATGTTAGTTCTTGTTTGTGGTTGTCCAGTTTGTCAAGTTTTGTCAGTGTGGCACAATAGTGGTATGAAGTTTTTGCCTAAGATCTGAAAACAAACACAATTGCTGGGATTTTCCAATATACTGTATTTTGATGGATTTTTGCCAAGGGCCTTAAAAATAGTTTTGTATCTAGAATATACTTGATGCTACATAAATTGGTTTTTGTATAGAAATGAATTGAAAATGCATTTGTACTAATTTTCACTCATGTGTTCTAGGTTACACAGACAGATTCTGAAATGCCAAGAAACATATCATGTGGTGTGCTCTTCCCAGCTGCAGAGAGACCTGGAGCATGCTCCCAGATTGTGTCTGGGGAAGGTGACAATGGTAACTTCCTTTTGGGCTAATGTTGTCTCTAAGCATTTAGAAAAGCATTTATATAGCATTTATAAAAGTAAACTTTTATCAGTGTCTGTCTTAGAAATGCTGTCTTGGTGTGAGTGCAGACCATACCAATGAAGTGCTTACTGTTTGTTAATTAACACCAATAATAACAGCACTTGCTGGCCAGTTTGTAAAGGAAGGGTTTTGTACTATTTGTGTTCTTCAGATGAGTATCTAGGTTTTTTTGATTGAGGTTCTTGTTTCATAGCAATGACAGTGTATGTCTATTAGGACTGACCTTTCTCAACATTTAACATTCTTAGATGATAATGCAGCAGAAGATAGCTATGATCTGGCTTAGCATTTTTGTCCCCCCTAGCTTAACCTTTGATAGCATTTTGATAGCTTTATGTTGTGCTTTGCCTAGGAGCTAAAATAGGACAAAAAGTACAGGGAGTTTTGCTGAGGATTTCTACCTGTAGTTTGTGACACTGTCTCTTGAGCATCTTGAGCAAAACTTTACAAGCTTCCAGGAGCTTCAGATGTAGTTGTTTACTGTTTGTCATGGAATTCTGCTTAGACAAGAATTCTACTAAGACAAGTTTAGGATCAGTGTGCAAAGATGGTAAAAGGTGATTATGGTAATCTTTCTAAGGTCTTTCCACACTGCTGGACCACCAGGTTTACTGAAATTGAATACTGTTTGATTTTGTAATGTTGGTTTGGGGTTTTTTAATATAAAAAAATCATTTAAATATAAAATTTTTGCCATGGAGCCATCCTTAATATTTCTAAGCATTCTTTCGTATACTTGCTTAATGAGAGGACTCAAACTGTAATATGACTTAAGCAGAGGATTTGAGAAATATAGGTGGAGTTATGTGGGTTTGGAAATGATTTAATGTTGGACAAAATTAAAAAAAAAATTTGGAACTGTGTTATAAATGAAGATTAAAACCAGACAACATTTGTTTCTGTTGTTCCACTGCAAGGTAAACCACAACAATCTGATGAACACTGCCTTGATTTTTACCTAGTTAGATATATATGAGGTTTCTGTGTCTGCACCCATGCTTTCTTAGTCCCATCAATGGAAAAGAAAATGCTCCTCAATATTAAGCACTTGTAGACTAATCACAGTCATAATGCTGTTTTATGATCATTCATTACAGCAGACCAACTTAGGCTTTTGAAATAATCCTTTTAGAAGGCAAGATTCAGCTTCTCAAAAGGACTAAATATTTTAATCTTGTTCTGTTAACCAGCATGACCTTACTGCTTCACCTATGTTGTCCTAGTTCTGTGATAATTATTTTTTAAATCTAAGATGCATGGTGGGAAGTATGCATTGTTCTTTTCTTGTATACTATGACACCAGCTGCATGATGAGGTAAATGGAATGTTCAGTATTGTGCTCTTGATGAAATAATCGTTGAGACTAATACTTAATTGTAGAAACTACTATTGTTGAATACTGTTGTTTACTGCAGTAAAAGGTATCTACAGTTTTAAAAAATAACATTTCCCAAAATATTTTTCACTTCCAGGCTTTTTGGAGAAACACAATAATTCACAGGTAAGTATTTGTTTGTGTCAGACTGACTACTTATTTTGCTCATTAAATAATTTGTAGTTACTTTGGATTTGGTGTTTTATCATTGAATTGTCTTTCATAGCTGAAGACTCCTATATCTGCTTTGGAAATGGACGAAACTTCTCCTAAAAACAGGCAGCAGAAATCAGGTAATAATATTTGCCTTAAGTGATTCTGGGTTTAGCTTCATAATCTTTTAGGAGTATTTAATAAGGCATGCATTTTATGTTTTGCAGATCTATTGCAGGAATTTGATTTAGAAGATGTTGAGGATATTGAAGGTATTCATGACCATCTCTTTGTCGTGTTCTTTCACGGACTAACACATCGTAATTGCAAATCTTTTCCTAATTTTAAATTAATGGTTCTAATAAAGTGTTCTGGAAGCAGAAGAACTACTGAAATATGCACCTGTACATGTTTGCTCCCTCCTGTAGTCTACCCTTCCATGATGTTGGCTTCCTCCAGCATACATGTTGTCATCTCCCCTTTTCAGGCAGTCCTCAAGATGGAAGAACATTGCTGCCTTGTGTCTTTCCTGCCTTTTCCCTTGTTCTCTGCCAGTTACACAAAAATTCCAAGATTGATTAAGCACTATGTGAAATAGATCTTAGGGGCTCCAAAGATCCTAAAATCTTACGTGAAGACTGAGACTTCAAACTTAACAAAGCTCCTGTTGAAAACTTCTCTGATGGGCAAGACTAAATAGGAGTTTGGGTTGCTTTTGATTACAGCAGTCTTGGTAGTGATAACTTAGGACACTCTCTGCAGTCATTTCTGGGATGCTGCCTACAAATGTTCCTCAACCACCAGCCCATCTGTCTTTTTTACTGCTGGCTGGAGCCTTCATCTGCACCAGCAAACAGTTTGATATTGGGATATCTATAAACATGAGTAAAGTCTAAGGCTTCTCTTGCTGAAAAACAGTAAAAGGGAAAAATCCCTGTGTTCCTTGTAGAACATTATCCTCAGATAATCCCTAATTATTGCTGTTATTATTGTCTTTAGTATTTATCAGACTATTTGAAATGCATTAGAGTTACCAAGAGATCATCATAACAACCCTGCAAAATAAGTGCTGTCAATCCACTAATGAGTTTTGTGTGTTTTGAAATGCCTTGTGCTGAGATACCCAACAATCAAATATAGAAAAAAAATCTCAGAAATTTTACCCAGCAGTGAGGTGGGAGGAAAAGGTTGTTAATTCCCACAGTGTAACTTGGGGTCAGAATTGACCTCTGGAGACCTTTATGACTGACTGAGAAGCTCGGACTCCTCAGTCTATACAGAGGAGGACTACAGAGTTGTAACTCTGAGCTTGTATCAAATGTTAAGAACCCTTCAAGGAATTAAGGCTTGCAGAAGTACTCACCTGAAGCACAAAATGGCCAAGAAGTTAGGTTGTGCCCTTTTGTATTTTTAGGATGCTTGCTTTCTATTTTTCTCAGTCTTGCTCGTTTTCCTTGTAGGAGGGATATGTCCCTCTTTAGCAGTGAAACTTTATGTATAGAAAAGCTGTTGTGTAGAATCCATGGTGTTGAGGAGCAAGACAGAAGGTGCAGATTAATAAGGGTGAAAAGCCTTCATCTCTTGTTTTTAGATTTCCCACTTGAGTTGCTAAGACTTGTTTCTTTCTGAAAACTTGTCACTTGGAAGAGTACAATGTGCCTTCCACAAGAACAATAACAGTGAGGTTCTGCTTCTGGATTGTAACTGGGATTATCTGAGAAGTTTGTGACCTGCCCATATTGTATAGACATTCTGAGAGAGGGAAGAGTGGAATCCAGTTTTCAACAATATGAGCGAAGTGTTCGGATCATGGATTGTTTCTCAGCATTACACAAGTCTTTCTTTCAGTTCTCATCTGTGTCTTCTGCAACAGATAAGATAGCAGTTTGAAATACTCAGTCCAGATCCATGTCTAGAGACAGTTTTGTTTCATGCATAAAGTAAAGCTGGGGTCTTAAAATACTTCAAAGCTGTGATTTTTTTGTGATGTTTGTGCACTGCACATAGGGAAATTACAGTTGCTGGAGCTATGTAACTAGTTATTGTATGGTACACAGCGTGTCAAAGAGAGAGATCAAGATAAAACTCCTTTAAGAAACAAGATTGGTTGATTTGTGAGCACTTACAGCGATTTTCAGCATATTTCCTCTAAATGCCCTGTAAGAAAGCAATCTACACAGATGCATCTTCAATCTGTCTTATGGTAATTTTTGTCTCTAAGAGCACACAAATTAGAGGGGATGCATTATTTTGTGTTAAGATTTTTCTCACAAATATGATTCAAGGTACACTCTGAGTGCAAATAAGTAGTATTAGGTCATGCTGGTTATCAAAATACAGTTTTCTCACTGTAGGTGAGTACTCAGGATCTACTTTTCATATGTCACCAGCAGCTGACAAAGAAGATGATCAGAATGCCATTGAAAACTGTGGCGTGTGGGTATGTAACACCAAAGATTTTGAATTAAGAGTCTGAATCAGTAAATTATATTATACACTGTAAAGCAAAGAATTATATATTATACACATGGAAAGTAAAGGAAACTTACCAGTCAATGAATAAATGAGAATCCTGTAGATAAAGGTTGTAACAACAGCCTGAAGTGAAATGGGATGCTGTCTTGTTATGGTGGGGAATATTCCTTATCATTTTATTGGATATTGTTGCTTCACTAATTTTTTCCAGCTGGTTTGCTTAGACTTTTTCAATGTTTTTCCTTTTACATGAGAAACAGTGCAGTCAAATTAATTTTTTCCATGTGCAAAATGAACATTCAAGTAAAGAAGGAAATTTGTCAATAGTATGCTGATCTATTTCATTAAGTATGCGTGGTCTTCCACTTTGTAAGAGAAGAAGAAACAAAAAAATGTTAAATTTTGTGACCTTCTCAATGCTTTCCCTGCCTTTGCAAAATATGTGCTTGTTTGGCCATGTTACTAAGTGTTCGAAAAGGTTTTTTTCAGAGGGCTTTTCAGACAGGAATAAGGCAGGCATCCTGTTTTTTGTTGGGCCTACAACAGGAGAGGGAGAGGGCTGGATAGAGGGGTCTGGAGTCTTTTGTAGCACCTCAAGGAACAGTGGAGCAAATTACTTCTGCCCTACACCCAGATATCACGAAAGAGGAACATGCTTAATAATAACAGGCAGAGCATGGAACTTAGGACTGCTGGAAGGTGTTGGTGGTTGGGCAGTGAACTTGGGGAATGGAGGGGCTGAGACAGATGGTAGCTGGCTGAGGTGCTCCATCCCCATTCTTCAAAGCAGGAATTTTTTCAGAGAGAGAAGGGCTTGGCTAACAAGAAGAGAGGAGTTGGATGGTCTTAGCCCATTGGGACTAAGGCTGCAGGCCTGTATGGAAGGCACTAGGAAGCTTATGGGGAAGGAACATGCTGGGAGAAATGTGACACATGATGGAAGCAGTCAGGGCTGTTGAGGAGAAGGGTGTGGGGTCAGGGACAGGAGGAGACTGGGGGGTGTTGAGTAAGACATGGTATGCTTTTCACATAAGTTTGGGTTTCTTGACTTTTGAGATGACAGAAGGAATGGACAGGTTTCCCTAATAAAAGCTTTTCTTCGGAGCTTGGAATGGTATTTAACATATTTCTGCACCTTGGGTGGAGAAATAGACACAGTTCTCCATGTGGTGGACAATAAAAAGGTCGTCATGTTCATTAACACTGTATTAGCTTAGCTGGCAGGGGATTGTAAAATGCCAGACAGTGGAATAATGGAGGAAGACAGGTCAGGAAACATTGGCAGTTCCAAAACAAAGTGGTATTAAAAGCACTAAACATGAAAATATAAATTGCTTTTTAACAAAGGCCACTGGTTACAGAAAGCAGGCAGGCCTAAAGATAAAAGTAACCCTCATCTAGACAACTCCAATCCTAGAAAAACTGTTGTCTCTAGTAAGTCCTAGTAGTTAGTAAGTCCTTTATTTTCAAGAAAAAGGTGAGTAAGTGAACCTTTAATTTAGTATCCCTTGATTTGTATTATAAAAACCGCTTTCAAAATATCTTGATGCTGTTATTTCTGTTACATGATAGGTTGAGTTTGCAATGGAAATTACCTAGATTAACTGTAACTTCCTTTTTCTTCGTAATTTTTTTGTCTGTACCTGTTTATTTAAGGATAAATATATTTTAGAAACTACCAACTTGATAGAAAAAATAACACATGAAAATCAGACTGACAAAGCAGAAATTTCACATCAGGAAGCTGTAACAAAAAATGAGGAATCGCACAGTGCTGACAAGGAGTTAAATCGAAAACCTTGGGAAGAAAGATATGAAAGAATGTGGGTTGAAAATGAGAAAAGGGAATTGAAAACAAATTTTAAAAACATTACAGCAGAGCTGAAGCAGTTGTTTGGTGAAAATGAAACTGGGGAAACTGCTTCCCTTGTGGAAGAAATACCAGATGGGTTTGGTGAAGAACTGAAGAGTTTTCATGTTATTTTATCTCCTGTGACAGAATCAAGTAATAAGTTAGAAAGCCAAGGTGAATTTGGACATACTAAACTTACATTAGGTGGAAAAGTACCCAAAAGGGAAATTGTATTTCCAAATCTTCGTGTTCTTCCTGATCAAAATAGCTTAAAGACAAATGTGGAAGATACCTGGAATACAGATGAAGAAGCTGGCATGACGAATGTTGATAACAGAAAGGTTTATCTAGCAAAAGGAGAGAAAAAGAAAATGCCTACTATGGAAACAGAAGAGAATGATAACGGAAATAGTAAAAATGCAGAGGAAGGTCCTGCTTACTCCTTGAGACATAGCTTAAAATCAAGTATTCTGGGTGATATTTCTAATATTCTTCCTAAAATAAGACCTGTTTGTACAAGCAGTGAAAATGCACATTCTGTAACAGAGATGAAACTTAAAAAATACTCTGGATTTAATGATGGTGTTCCCAAGGACTGCCTTATCAACAGTAATACAGGAGAAACAGAAACTGAAGGGCATTTTTTTAGTGCTCAGGAAGCGTGTGGCGTGCTGGAAAGGAGTATTGATGAAGAGCTAAAACGAGATATGGAAAGATTTAAGAGTAAGGTAGGAATGTTGCAAACGGTATTCCTGGCTTTGGAGAAAGAGAAGGTACAGCTGCAAAAAGAGGTAGTCCACCTGCTGCTCCTTATTCTTTAGTGTTCTCCATATCAATGGTCCTGTTCACTTCAGCTATTCATCATTAAATGAAGATGCTTTGTGCAAATTAGCTATTGTTTGAATGAAAATACAATACTTATGAATAAAGAGAGCAGTAGAGAGTTACCTTTTCCCCCTTTTTCAGAAAACACAGAATGCACTATTGTTCCAGTTTATCATTATGTGGCACTCAGTTCTGTAAGAAGTTACCACTTCATTGACATCAAAAGAAGTGCACACAAATCAGTTTTGATCCTGAAACAAAGAATGAAAATAGCTTCTGAACAGGGTCTTGACTGAACTTTTCATTTGCTGTGATTTCTGCATGGTGTGTCTTCATTGCTCTTCACTTAAATTCGTGTTTGCTGTGAGTGGAGTTGTTTCTACTTGTGGTTTTGGAATCTTCTTCCCTGCTACCCTACATACCCTCTGTGGAGGAAGCAGTAACCAAGCACACTTTCACTTGATTTATTTCTGTTTTTGTAACTACTGTTGTGCAGTGCTTCTAACTCTTTAATCCATCAGTAATGCTTTTACATTTTTGTTGGTCGTGTTTTAAGATTCACTGTTGTTTTCTTTCTAAGGACTATGTTTCTGTTACATCATAGAACCATGAGTGAATTTGAAGTACTTTCAATGACAATACACTTTGTAATGTAATTTTTGTGTAAATACATGTCTATTTTTTTTTTAATTTTACACTTTTTCAGAGGTAAACCCTGAATTATTCAATCTTGGATAATGTGTTTCTCTTTTATGAAAATACTGATTAATACTTGAAACTTAACTTTCTTTCTGTAGGCTGAGAAGGAAAAAAGCAAAGAAAGATGTTTCAATATGCAAACAGTGGCAAAAGAGGAAAGTGTTGATAAATTAAGTGCACCACCAGGCAATATTGCTAATCAGAAAATGAAAGAAAAGCTTACCCTAAAGAAAAATGACTGTTTGAAAATGGAGGATGAAAACACTATAGAAGAAAAAGTCAACAAAAATTTTTCGCCTGAGGAGAGGTCAGAAATTATTAAAATGCCAATGAAAGTATAAACTAAAGACATGATCTCTAATTCTTACATGTAGGATTACTTAAGTATCTTTTAGGTTTTCTAGTATTGTACTAGTAGAAGCAGTTTCTTTAGTGCTGGAAGCAATACTGAGCAGTCCACTGCTTCACAAATGTTTAAGAAAAACACTTTTTTTTTTTTTTTTTTTTTTTTTTAGGAAGAGGGAAAAGATAAATCTCAAAAGTTTGAAGGAGGCATTAATGTTTTTATGAAATCCTAAGCAGAAGTGTTTTTCTATCTGTCCTTCAAAGGAATCTCTGCTCTTTAATATATCCTCTGATGTGGATATAAGATACTTCCTGAATCTGGTTCAGGTTCCACATTCCTCCCTCATTCCTAGGGCAAGGTTTTTAAAATACTTTTAAATACTCCACAATCCTTGGAGTTAAGTCTGTGTTTTATCAGAGATATTTTTCATCTCAGTTGTTCCTGTACATCATCTTAGGTATGTCTGTTTCAAAGAAATATTTTCTGTAAAATTACTCAATTGGTAATTTTTTTTTCTTTTTGTTTAATGTAGTGAATTTGACCTGAATCATGATGTTGCAAAGAAAAATAAAGGGCAGACTTCAAAGCAGAAGGCTAATCAGCAGATAAGCTCTTCCAGTGGGAATAATTTTCGAGTACCAGATGATAGCACTTCCAGTGAAACATCTCAAGAGGAAGGAAGGTACTGAATATAAGGAACGTTATAACTAAAACTTACCTAATGATAAAAATTGACCTAAAGCTAAAGGTAAGTTTTTTGCAAACCTGATGTACACAGTGGTTTTTGTTCCTTCATGTGGCAATATGACCTGATGCCTTTTGTGTTCCAAAACACATCTTTTTTGCTTAATGTGCTTTGAACATCTTAGCCAAGTTCATTATAAAGACAATGTGCACAGGTGCTGAAAAACTACCTGAAGGTCAGTGTATATGTAAACATATATTTTTAAAAAGGGAGAGGAGAGACTTTACAAGAACAAAGTTGCTATTTCATCATATGCATCTTAGAGTTTGAGGTTTTTTCTTTTTATTTTTTTCTTCAACTGTATATCCTCTTGACTTCTTGCCTACCTCAAACTTAACTGTAGGAGTCAAAATGAGAAACAGAAATTGCTGACAGGATACAAGCACTGTTCAGCAATAGTTAAAACACTGGGGTTTTGTCAACACTGTTTTGGTCAAAAATGTAACAAACAGCATTGTGTGGGCTGCTCTGAAGAAAATTACCTCCATTTCAGTCAGCCTAAGTACACTAGAGAGTCCAAAATTACAGTTCTTTGACCTGTAAGGGAAAGAGTCTAAATACTGAAGAGACCTAAACCTCTAATTTTGAACAGGGAATGCACATAATTATGAATTTGTGTATCTCCATGTCTGAAGCTATATGATTCCTATCACTTTCAGTGAACTCTTATTTCAACTATTTGTTTAATATCTTGTGAAAAAAATAATCTTCCAATAATGATGATAATTTTTTCCAGTATTCACCTACGTCTAAAAAAATTCTTGCATTAAATTTTATTTTCATCCCCTACTGAAATAAGTTTTCAAAACAACTTTAGATATTGTTCTTAATGCAAGATAAACATTCTAGAACTGAAATACATTTCTGTTTTCCAGACCTGCAGCAAAAACAGCAAATGAAAAGAACAAGGTACTGTAAAATTATTTTCTTGATAAATAGTTTTATCGATTTTTAATCACTCAGATGGGATCAATCAGATATGAACTGTGAATTAAAGAATGAGTCATTCATGCATCTGTAATATTACATAGTTGTATACAGAAATACTGTATTGTTTGTAGGTCAGGATGCAAATGGATGTAATTGATGACCTTGATTTAACTCATTCATCTGAAACAACATCAGAGGATGTCAAATTACCAACGTCCACCTACAAAGAGGCTGTGTTGCTCTTAGAACAGCTTACTGTGGATCATACAGGTATGTTCTAAGGTCACTTTTTCCTCAGATGTTACAAGTTTCTCTTTTAAAACATGGTTTCTTCGTGTGCACTCCTAGGTGTCTTGGTTCATTCATCATATCTTATTTAAGATAACATCTCCTTAATGTCCTGTTTTCACTTACCTGTGTGTATACAGAGCAGCTGTTTTTCCTATTTGTTTCCTTTTCCTTTGCCTGAGTGATGGTTTTATCTTCTAAATATATTTTTCTGAGGTGCCACCAGCGTGGCTGAAGGGCTCAGCTGTGCCCTGCAGTGGCTTGTCTGGCATGGGGCAACCCCTGGCCTGTTCTCACAGAGAACTCCCACAGCCTTCAGTCTTCCCACTACCGAAATTTTATCACCTACACCAAATGAAATAATTTACACATTAGAAAGTATTTATGCATATGTGCATCTTTGTCTTTTCTATCTCAAAATAGGTTCTGCTATTTTACTGAAAATTCAAAACATACTTCTTAAATATGAGCAAAGAATAGAGCATGAAAAAAATCGGTATGCAGCAGTCTGGAGAGAAGTAAGAAAATTGGAAAGTGAAAAGGAGAAATCAAAATTAATAGCAGAAGAGACTCAAGATTTGAAATCCATACTGGCTCATCAGGAAGTGGAATGGAAAAGTGATATCCAAAGCCTTAAGTATGTAATCTTGTGTTCTGATAATGTGTTACATTGTCAGTGTTGATGTGTCAGAAGGTGGCGCTGATACATGTGATGGATGAGAAGCTTTTAGTCTTTTGTTTTTCTGTATTTTTAATGCCATGGTCAAGTTGTGCTGTAAAGGAAGGACGTGATGTCAGGAGAAACACCTGGATATTAGCGCCATCTGAAAGCGTCTGGATGTCTTCACTTTTTAATAGCAAGAGAAGAGAACAAGAGAGTTTGTATGGGAAAATGAGATTTACAAGAGAGGTGATTTATATGAGATGTGTATGTTTTTGTCTTTGCAGTTTCTGTTGATGTATATAATAGGAAATCAGGTAACTCCACAGAGTGCAACTCAGAAGTGTTTAGAGAAGCACAGAGTGTTTATTTGCTTGCATGTTTGCTTATTTGAAAAGTCAAATTCAGGGTTGCCCCATTCTCTATAATCATGAGCTAGACTTGGATAATATGGAGTTTTTAACCACTGTTTGCATCACTTCAGGCAGTAGTAGCTGGTATGCACCACAGGAAATTCAGCAAGAACAAATGCAGAGCCTTGCTTTTGGAAAGGAAGATCCTCTTGTGATGATATCCGGGGGATGGCTTGGCCAGGGAGCTTGCTAAGAAGACCTTGGTGGTCTTGCCAGGGCAAGATATGAACACAAACCACTATGAGCTGGCAGCTGAGAAGGCCAATGGCAGCAAATCAGGAGATGGAAGGGAGTGATTATTTGCCTCTACTCAGCACTTACTGAATGGCATCTAGAAGAGCACTGTGTCCAGTTTTTAGTCTTCTAGTACCAGAGGAATCTTAATTGATATGTGTGAGTTCAGCAGAGAACTAGAAAGCTGGTCAGGGAGCAGGAACACCAGCCCTGTGTGAGTTGAGGAAACTGAGCTTTGAGTTATGCCTCCTGGTATGTGGAAGAGGATTATGAGGAAGACAAAGGAAGTCCCAGCTTTGCCTGAATTGGACTCTAGCAGTTTGTCATGGTTTAAGCCCAGCTGGCAACTACATGCCATGCAGCTGCTCACTCACTTCCCCCACAGTGGGATGGCAAGAAGAGAATCAGAGTGGTAAAACTGAGAAAGCTTATGGGTTGAGATAAAGACAGTGAAATAAGGAAATCAAAAGCCATGCACACAAGCAAAGCAAAACAAGGAATCCATTCACCACTACCCATGGGCAGGCACGTGTTGATCTATCCCTAGGAGAGCAGGGCTCCATCACATGTAGCAGTTTGGGATGACAAATGCCATCACTCTGACTATCCTCACCTTCCTCCTTCTGCCCACTATATATACGGAGGATGATGTCACAGGGTTTGGAAAACCCCTTGTGTCAGTTGGGTCGCCTGTCCCAGCTGTGTCCTCTCCCAACTTCCTGTGCACCCACAGCCCCCTTGCTCGCAGGGCAGTAGGAGGAGCAGAAAATGCCTTTTCACTGGGCAGATGTTGCTCAGCAATAACAAAACCATCCATATTATCAACTGTTTCCAGCACAAATTCAAAACACAGCCCCATGTGAAGAAAATCACCCACAGCCCCATGTGAAGAAATTTACCCTAGCCACTATTTTTCAAAATTCCCAAGTATGTAACAAGTGTGAATAATTATTTTCATTCTTAATAAATTATGAAAGCAATTACATTATGTTAGCCTTACACTTATAGAAGCTTTTTTTTTTGTGAAATTATATATAAAGCTTTCTTCCTTGCAGTATAAACCATTGAAATACAAATCTTCTTGTCCATCTTTCAAACAATTTATTAGTGGCTGCTGCTATTTGTTTTTGCAGAATTTCTAAAGCAGATTTTCACTTGCCACCTCTGTCCTTATGTTAATACTATTTTTTTTCTCTTGTTGACTGTTGCAAGGATATGAGAAAAAATACTCAAAATAATTGTGAAACACAAAACTGCTTTTTTGTTTGGTTACCGTAGCCACACTATGGACCACTTCTTACCATGTTGGTGCTTACTACCATTTTTTAGTAAAGAAGTTGGTATTCTCTAAGGGCTTTTCTATAGATTATCTTCAAAATCAAATTGCTGTTGTTTCTTCCAGATGTAGATCCTTAGATGTTTAAAACTATTTTTAATCACATTAAACTCTCTGCATTTCTAAAAAAATTTTTGAAAATCAGTGTCATTCCTGAGCAGATAGAAACTGTGTGCTTTTCCTATGGTCAGCCATTGTTTACGACCTACAAAAGGCTTGTTAAAAAGTCAGTGAGTCTGTCAGAGAGATAAGTGATGTGCTGCTTCATCAGCATTACTTAGAGTCACTGAACCCACAATATGCAGGCAATCCTCATCATATGAAGAAAATGTATATTAATCATAGTCAGAAATTTATGTTGCTTTGATTGCTGAGACAACAAATTCCTCTTGATCAAAGTGTACATAATATGAAGATGACTTCTTCAAAAGTAACAGAAACGTGTATACCTCGGTATATTTACCTAGATAAACTTACAAGTGATCAGTCAATGATTTATTCCCATATATTGTAAAGCTGATACCATGGATAACGAAATGATATTAGAATTCTTTAAAAAGTTAAAAATTAGAGTAAAAATATAAAATCTGAAAGCATTTAAGATTTTTATGGTTTGAGTTGTTTCTGCAAGTTCATAGTGTAGAATATCTAATTTTTCTATCAGTGCTACAGTTTCTGAACTATACTGTTAAATCCCAGGTTTACTTTGAAACAAGAAGAAGAAAAGAGGCTCAGAGTAGAAACACTATATGAGAAAACAAGAGAAAAACTCAGAAGGAAAGAAGAGGAATATTGTAAAGAGATGGAGGAGAAACAGCAACTTGAGTTACAATCAAGGAATTTAGAAATGGAGTTAGTAACATTGAGAAAGCTCTTCAAACAGGTATATTAAATAATTACTTAAACACTTGCCTTCGTATTTTCTGCTTCTTTTTAATTGGTGTTGCATTCCAGTATGCCTGAAGAAGAGGTATTTTGTTCATGGAAGAGGCATTGCATAACTATTGCCATATTTTGCGAACAGCTGGGTTCCAAGTAGTCTCTTCCCTTTTTTTTGTTTGTGTTTCAAAGCCTGACTTCGAGTTATTTTTCTAAATTATTACAAAACATTCTGTATTTCTTCTTAAATTTTCAGAAGAAAGCTAAAATTTATAGAAGAATTATTGTAACTGTGGAAAGCAAAAATATTTACAAGAATCAAAGGGACAATACTGCTAGCTTTGATTTTTCTGAAGGTGCAAGTAATTTAATTGTACTACTGTAGGTTGAAGATGAGCGTGATGAAACACAGAGACAGCTCTCTCAGGAAAAGAGTGCCAGAGCCTTGCAAGAAGGCATTTTGAACAACCACCTTTGGCGACAAAAGGAACTAGAAGAAGAGTCAAGAAGAACTATAGGAAAAAGTTCAGATGTAAGCAGATTTTTTTCCTAATTAATAAAATTTCACCATGTTTGTTCTAAAGTTATAATAAAACTTATCTATTTTTTCTGTTTCTTGATGGATTATTTACAATTTACCAGTGTAATTTTACTGTGCAAATACCTCTTCTGTTTTCCCTTATGTCTTTAGAAGTTCTCGAAAGCAGTTTTAGTGCTGTATGTACTTAGACTGCGTTTACAAGTAGAAAGCTAAAAGAAAATATTATTTATGCCATTTTTAAACTGTCTTGTTTTTATTTCCTTGACATTTTATCATCACTTTTTAAGGTTTCTGGCAGTGAAACACCTAGCTACCTACATCCAGACTGACCAGGAAGGAAGTTGTTTGACACTCACTCTGTGTTCCCATTACTTGGGATTTTTTAAATTATTGTTCCCATATCAAGTATGAAGTTCTTTTCCACTTCCACATAATAAAGTTTTATGACGGAAGATCTGCAATGAATTAAACTCTCAATACTAGTTAAAATAATTGAAGGAGAATAAGCAATCATGGACACTATTTTTTTAAAAAAGAAGTCTTGAGAAGTTACTGGATGTACTAACAATGTGAAATTCTTGAAAGAATTATTTGTTCTTGGCTGTGCTGCCCAAAAAATACAGGGTGAATATGTTCACATGGAAAAAAATTTATATAATAAACAGCCACTATATAAGACTTTTGCATTCCAGGGATGATTCAGCTGTATAGCGAACTTTCAGTAATGCTAAAAAAAGTGTTAAGAAGACATTTGAAAAGGAAAATACCCTTTTTAGAATGGTAAACAGAGATTTTACCTCTGGTAAACAGAGATTTTCCCAGATGGGTAAGACAGCTAAATTAATCTAAAAGGGAATATTTTAAAGGCGTGCACGCACAAGAAAGCACTGTCATTTTATAACTTTTATACCTGAAATATTTTAAATAATTTTATTATATAGTTGCTAGTTTACAGAAAAAAAGACATTATGTATTTGGCATGTCTGTTTATGGATATGTTACACTTTCATTCTGTGCCTGCCTTGGACACTGGTTCGTAGAGTAGCTTATGTCTTCCTGAAATTTCACTCTCATTTTGAAGTCATATTGCAATGTTAGAAACGTTAAAATGCAGTTTAATGCTGAAGTGGTTTTGTAGATGTATTTCCCACCTGGATATTTATTCATGTTCCCTGTCATTCAGGAATCCGACACCGAGAGAGAAAAGGATCTGTTACACAAAAATCAGTTACTACAGGATGAGATTGCCATGCTAAGACTAGAACTTGATCAAATAAGACTTAGGCACCAGGAGGAAGAAGGAAAATATTTAGAGGAAAATGAGACCTTGAAAGAAAAAAACGAAGATCTCCAAAAAGAACTTAAGTTGAATGAGGAAGCCTTAACACAAACAGTTTTTCAGTACAACGGACAACTGAACTTACTAAAGACAGAATCCGCAATGCTAACTTCCAAACTCGAGCAGACAAAAGAGAGCAAAGACAGACTAGAGACAGAAATTGAATCATTTCGTTCCCGCTTGAACACTGCTGTTCAAGAACTTGAGCGTCACCAGTCGTCAAAAAGTGATGTCGAACGAACGTTTCAGAGAGAACGCGATGAGTGGCTTCGCTTGCAGGACAAGCTCCATCATGACCTCTCAGATGTGCGAGAAGCCAGCAAGAGCTTATCTCAGCAGCTGAGTAAAGCTGAAAGCAAAGCTAATAGTCTAGAAAATGAGCTTCACCAGTTAAAACAGTCACTCAGAGAAAAAACATTGCTTTTAGAAATGACACAAAAAGAGTTAAGTCAAACCCAGTGTCAGGCAAAGGAATACGATCATGCTCGACAGCTTGAGAAAGACCAAGTAAACAAACTTACAATAAAACAGGAATCCATGCAGGAGCGATTGGCCCAGCTCCAGAGTGAAAACCTTCTGCTCCGTCAGCAACTGGAAGATCTGCAGAACAAGGGCATCATCAAAGAAAAAGTAGTGAACGATGTGCAAGATCGGTTTAATGATATTTTCAACAAACTCAGAGCTGATACTGAAAAGCAAGTTTACCTAGTGGAAGAGAGAAACAAGGAATTAAATGCCAAGTGTATTGATTTAAGAGAACAAGTCTTCAAATATGAGACTGACAAAATAGAGAGAGAGGTAAAATATAGACTTACAGCAATTTCAAGTTTTCCAGTTCTTGAAATTATTTTGTGTTTCTGAAGTGTATAATTTAGAAGCCATATGCATGGGACCAGATAGTGATGATTTGTTCTAGTTTGTTTGCTTCTCTTGAATTGTGGAAGGTTTTGGTAAACGGGATGTTACTGCTTAGATCTGAGCTGAGAGCAGAAAAATGGTATCCAAGTCTACTTTGATCAAGAAAGGTGATTCTTCTCTAGAGCTTCTTTCATCTCTTTTTCTTAGTCCATTTTTTTGCCCAGTAGAATTGGTTTACATATTGTAAGTATTGTACTGATGACACAAGTAAGAGTGATGTAAAAGGAAGGATGATCCAGTTTGTGACAGTTGAGAAATGAAGATGCAGATGAGTGAATTGTGTGAGATGGACTTAAATTAAGTTCCAACAGAGGAAAAACATTGCTTCTCTCTAAGCTGCTATCAAAAATGAAGGGTATTATCGTGTCCAGATGTTAATTTATGAATATTCTGGGGGCTCTAAGGGGTCTGCCTGGAGAATGCATCATTACCTGTGTTCCTAGGAGTAGGTAGGGTATTCTGTAATGATAGAGTACTCTGGCCAGTTTCAGGTAGAGTAATGACTTAAAAACTGCCTTACCCATTTTGTTTAATCTCCCTTATGTTCTAGAAAATGGGAACTAATAGAAGTCAATATTTAGATATGCTGGTGTATGGTCTGTCTGGGGAAGATGGACACTGCACTCAGAGTGCTCCATTAAAAACTTCAGAAGACTCCAAGCATCAGGACCTTGTTATCTATCAGACATTCATACCTTTTCTTTGTATCCTCCTACAGGCAGCTCCACACAGCTCTCAGGGTCTGTCCATTTATGTCAGCAGCTAGTCTGTAGACTCAGTGCCTCAGTTCTTCTTCTCTCTTCCTTCTGCAGTTCCAGCTAGCCCCTTCCTGTCCCTAGCCCACCCACCCTGTCTGTCCCTCATACAGTGGCTTACCTGCTCTGTCCCTTGCATGGCCTCCTGTCCCTTCCTCCTCACAGCACAGCCAGTACGCTCCACCTGAACTCCCTCCCAGCTAACTCACTCTCTTTCCCACCCATAGCCGGGAGGGCAAGGCTGCTCCCACTCTTGGATAATTAATACAGCTGCAACATATCAAAGTCGTCAAGACTGCCTTCAGCACTATCTTTATCTGCCTCCTCACAATCTGTGTCCCCACATTTGTCTCCTTTAATGATTTGAATAGGGATTTAAAATTACACTTCCTTCTTCCTAACAAGTCCTGAGAGAACTCCAGCAATACTGTCAGTCATTTTAAACTGTGAATTGCTGTGTATTCTTCATACCAAAACAATAGGTTCCCTCTGAAAATACTACATTTATATAATTGTATGAACTGTCCAGATTTTAGTGAACCTAATATGTCAGCATAAAGGCAGTTGTTATTCTAAAACATACTTATTATGTGGATGTGATTCAACATATTAGAGTGTATCTAAAAAGAGCTTTTAGATATAGGTATTCATTGAATTATATTTGTAAAATGTAGGAGTAGAACAAAGAATGTTGTGAGACCAAGTCCTGCCTTTGGTCAACAAAGTAGTATCTGCAGTCAGATTATGGCTCTTGCATCACAACAGATTTCTTTGGATTATCTTAGAGAAATTGCCATGATGCAGTGTGTGCTTATGCATGGTCTCAAGAAGAACAATACCTGAATCTTTTTTATTTATTAGGAAACAGAAATCCTCATGAACAGCTGCTGACAGTTTGGGGGTGCTCAGCTGAGAAAGATGGAGAGGTGACTCTCTGTGCACATGCCTGCTGGTGATAGACAATTTCATTTGAGTTCAGTCCAAAGACGAGTCTAACTCTATAATCAAATAAGTCAAAGGCATTTTTCATTTTCTTACAACTTTATTCATGTTCATTTAATTGTTTCATTAGGGCATGATCAGGCAGCTGCAGCAGGAGCTTGCTGATGCTCTTAAAAAGCAATCTATGTCAGAAGCTTCGCTCGAAGTTACTACACGCTACCGCAGTGACCTGGAGGAAGACAAGCTGCGCTTGCAAAAGGAATTGGAAAAAGCTAAAACCAAGGTACATAATGTAATTATATGAATAAATCTTAGGGTGGCTAGTAAAAGTAGGATTGGATGTTGTCCTAAAACCCCAGGAAAAATTCAACAGGGTAGATTTAATGATGTGTGAATGAATTACATTGTTTTATAAACTTGGTGTCCATGTCTTTGACATGTGGACATTATGCCCTTACTTGGACAAAATTTTTTATGTGCTAACGTGCTTTTCACAATAAATTTGTGTCTATGTTTATGTCTTGTTGCCTTCGGTTTAGCCAAGCAGATTGTCTGATTTTTGAGGAACACTAGAAGCATTGGACTGCTGTGTTTGGACATTTTTATGCTGTCCTGCTTTCCCCCTGCCCCCACTCCCCCCCACCCTCCCCTGTCACCAGGTATCAACATCAAACCTGAATGCTTTTGTAACTTATTCTGCATTTTTTTCTCCTTCTTTGGCCCTGCTATAATTTGCCATCCCTAAGTGATTTTCCTGCAAGGGAAGTATAAGCTGTTTCTGAGTTAAGAACCACCTTTCACCGTGTTTTTCCAAAGTATGGACGTATAGAGGCCTTGGAGTTCTAAAAGGAAAATAATTTTAAATCTGGTCCTTATGAGGGACTTGTGAAGTCACTACAGACAGATGATCTTCTTTATTCATGTTTTCACAGAGGAGCAAACAAGTGAATACAGGGAGCATCCTAAGTCACCAAAAGGGTCAAATCAGCAGGGTCAGTGCTTAGAACTGCTCTAGGAAATTTGTGGAGGGATAGGAGAGGCTGCTGTAGAACACACCTTGTGTTCATTTGCTAGTAAAAGCTTTGAAAGTAGTTGAGATGATTACAGTTCTTTGGGCAGATGCTGTGGGCAGATACCTGCAGCACATGAATCCTTGGGCAGCTCACCTGACAACCGTGGATTCTTTCTGTGATGTTACAGTTGAGGGAGGTGGAGGAAAAATATCTACATTCTGAGCGTTGTGTTCATGACCTGAAGACTGCCTTGGATGAGAAGGAAAGAGAAGCAGCAGCTTCTGCCCAGAAGCTGCAGGACCAGCTGTTGGCATCTTCAGAGACTAACACTACTATAAAACAACTGGAAGAACACGTGCAACAGTAAGAGAACACAGTGGGGCGAGGTGGAATTGCAGGGATTGGCTGGAAACCACAGCATAGATAGGTAGCCTTGTTGCATCACAGCAAATTATTAAGATTTTGAAGGATGTTCTTGTTTTTTATTATTTTGCACTGTTCTTTTGGAATTGGTGCTCTGGCAGATTTTTATATTAAGACCTCTATTTCTTTTTAAGCCTTGAAATTGAAAACACCAGATTGGAAGCCACTGTCCAGCAACAAAGCAACAGGATTGAAGCCCTGCAGAGAGACTTGCAAGCCTCTGCCTCAGTAAGCTGCTCATGAATTTCCCCTTTAGTGAGTCCTGAGCCTAGTTACTATTTCTGTGGGGAAATTTTATGGTGAGGTTTTCCTGGAGAGCCAAGGGGAGCTCAGTTCCTAACATCTGTGACCTGAATTAAAATATATTTTTTGTTGTTTTTTGTATTGTAGCCAGTGAACTAGGATTCTTGTTACAACTGTAGTTGCCGATTATAACAGATGGTATTTTGAAAATCACTACATATGATAGTTGAACTATCAGTGTGTGACAGTGATGTACTGATACTGTCAAGAGAAGTGGGAAGGCAGTCACAAATCCTTCCACTTTGATTAACAGGGCATGATTTTCAGGTGTACTGGGGATAAGAAAAGCTACTCCTGCCTGTTTTCACAGAACATTCTTTATATCCCATGTGGTCTTTTCTCTCTCTCTCTCTCTCTCTCTCTCTGCACCAAATGGCAGAGGTGATGATTGGTAACAATTTTACAGTGGCATCAGACTGGGGCCATTTTGATCATTGTTGCTGGATGTAAATAGTGTACAAATAAAGAGAGGTTCTGTGTAATACTTTTGTCAGTGAGGTGTAACTTCAATCTAGAAAGTCATCGTGTGCCTTCTTGCTTCTTGTAATGCTTCTATAGGTTCATAACCGCCTGGAAGACATGATAATGAGCTTACAAACAGCACAGGCAGCTGCAGAGGACCACAACAAGCAGGTACATGATAGGCTTCTGTTGATGACTGTTTTAGTCTTTGAATTTTTTGTGTATAGGTAATTGATGAAAAGATCATGTGAGCTGTGTAAGCACACAGCTGTTAAATACCCATCTGATTTTAGGGCAAAGCACCCTCAAGGGAAAAGGCAGTAAATTTCCTCATTTTCCTACTGCTGTGTTTTGTATGTGTTGTGGTGTGCAAGATAGTTGTGTTCATCAGTGTGATTTATCTCTTGAATTCTCTTCCCATCCCACCTGCAGGTAGTGAGCAAGTGGCTGTGTAAATGCTTAGCTGCCTGCCAGGGTTAAGCCACAGCAGATGAGTGGATGTTGTGGATAGAATGGAGATGGATGGTTGAAAGCTGAGAGAGGAGACTGGACTGATCCAGTCTGACTGATATGGAGGAGATCCATATTATCTTTGGAATTTTGTCAGAGCGTGTCTTGAGGCCATGTCAATTTTTTTTGTGAGACCCAGTGTTTTACCTGTCCTCTGTGAGGACTTGACAAAGTCATACACCCTAAGGACTATTTTTTATCCAAGACTTTGTGCTAAGTGTTTTGTCACTTTCTAGAGCCAGTAAACATCTCTTGATTTTTTTCCTTTTTTGATTTTATAATTTTCTTTTTTTTCCCCTTAAAAAATGCCTCTAAAAGCATCTAGTCAACTTCCAGTCTTTATACTTGAACTGAATGAGCAAGTTCTGTTTAACTCAAATCCATCTGTTAGGCAAATCTTTGTCATTTTAGATAGAACCATCAATTCCATAGTCAATTTCAAAACATTTTCTTGCTCTCAGGAGATGTACAGCTGTTACAGAAGCCATGAGGGTAGGGTATATTCTGTGGTGGGCACTAGAAATGAATACATTAAGAAGTATGTAATGAACTCTGGAGAACCTTTGGAAGAAAGCTACAGGGTCATTTTGTGTGTGTGTGTTATTTCCTGAAGTTCAACCTCCTTTTACCACCCTTCATTCTTTTTACCATCTTCAATTTCTCTTCTTGGTTATGTTTCCCAAGCCCTGTTTTACATTCCACATTAACATTAACCATAGACGTTGGATGGGGAGAGGAGAGAGTTTCCATTTAAGTTGCAGCATTCTGTTGCAGTGTTTTCTTTACAGTCACCTTAGTTTCTTCTTCTGCCACTGTTGCTTTTACAGGTGCAAAAGCAAAATGTGCTGTCTCTGACATCAAAGGAATTGCAGAGCATGTGGGAAGAGCAATTTAAGTCAAGATCCAACCTCGAAGAGCGTGTTGCTCAACTTGACAGGGAAAAGGCAGACCTCTTTGAACAGGTAAATCCAGAAAATTCTCCAGAGACCTAAGCCAATACCTGTGAGAACCACATTAACCTTTTGGTCGAGTTCTGACATAAAGAGCGGTTTTTTATTACTCCTGCCATTCATGCTCTGGATATGTTGTGATCTGTGGATCATCAGGAAGCAAACGAAAGCTATCTGGATATCTTGTGTAAGTTATGGAGTGATTCTCTTTGAAAGAGTTCCCAGTATGGTTTGCATCAGTTGAGCACATCAAGCACTGCAGATCCCCATTTCTTTCTTGGATTCCTTCTGGCCATCTTCTGACCCCTTGTTTTCTGGGCAGGGTTGAAGTATTTCATTTTTCCAGTGCAGTGCATGGAGGAGCAGCAGCATGTTTTCAGAGTAGTGGATGCTTAAAAGCCTTGTAGAAAAACATACTGACAAAATTCTGGGGAAATGAACTAGTGCTTGGGAAACTAGAAATGACTGACAGTTTCAAAAGGGCAGTCTTTGCTTTCTCATCTGTAGAGGAATAAAAGAAGTACAAAGCAACTAGCACATGAGTAAGTAGCCACCAAAGAAGAGGTGGAAGGGAATAGTATATTGAAAAAATTCCCAAGGATCAAATTCCTCTGCCTGGTGATGAATAAAGATCCTGTAAAAGCTTGAGATTGATTTGAATTCTCCCATGATAAGCATACATATGTAATCCTTGCTCTGAGTTGGGAACTCTTGAAAGTAGTCCAGCATCTTTTCCACTTTTGTTTCAGTGGAGGCATCTATTTTTGTTCTTTAATATTGGCCAGTTTGCTGTAAAACCTAACATGGAACTTGGCTAACAGATGGAGATGGACTGCATCTTCTCTGTGGAGAATGCTAGAGACACATATTGCACATAGCTGTTGTTCTTACATTTTGTATGTGTCATGTGTCTTTCCTGTTTTGAAAGTGTGAGAGTGAAAGAAAGAAAGTGAAGAAACTGATAGAGTTAAAACGCCCAGTTGAACTCCGTCTGGACCAAGAAATGAGAAGAAACTTAGAACTGCAGAAAGACTTCAAGAGGTATGGCTTTCTGATATGGTGAAGAGATACCCCTGAATAGGAGTCCAGTTTTATTGAACTGTAATGTCAGAAGAGGTGCACATACTCTGTGAGCAAACGGAATTCACGTTAGTTCCTGAAAGGTACATCTGTGCATGAGCCTATACTTAGTTATAGCTGCAAGAGGAATTGCCAATCCAGGGTGTTCTGCAGTTCTCCAGGGGTGGGGAGGGAAGTCTTCAATTCATCTTTTCAGCTGAAATCACCGGATGTGCCGGTGATTTGTGGCACAGGAAGAGCAAGCTTTTTCTCAGCAATTCCTGGGTACTGTTCAGTGTGTTAAAGATGAAGAAAGCTATGTCTGCACTCCTTACTTGAGAGCATATGGAAAAGGTTGTTTATTCCTGTGTTTCATTGTTTTCCAAACTGATTTGCTGTTTAGGATGAAGAGACTTCTCAGTAGAGCTACAAAGAAAATACGGGTGTATGAGGAGACAGAAATGGAATCACAGCTTAATCTGAAGGGAGAAATGAAGAGCAGATATTCTGAAATGGTTAGTGAAGTTGATAGATTGAGATCAAAGGTGAGCTCTGCTTAATTTGGGGTTTGTTTGGTTGTGGTGTTACTTCTTTTCAAACCTGTGTGAAGCTTTTCCTGGATTTCTTGTCATGTTTATGATTCTCTTTCCCTGGCTGTATTTTAGATTTGATTGCTCTCTCTCAATGCTTCTTCTACAGTTAGAGAAGCAGGTGACTATGACTAATACTGATGTAGTTGTCATTATGGGTAAACATGCAATCCTGAAGTAGAAAGCAGCATCTGCATAAAGAAGAACAGAACAGGTCCAGTGACAAGCAGGCAGGGTCAGCCAAGAGTGCAGATCCTCAGGCTGGGCCTTAGGGATGGGTATTTCTCCATCATACCAGAACATCATGTCCATGAGTGAGGATCAGAGCTGACAGCAGCGGGCCTCAGCTCAGGCCTGGCCACAGCATGAGGCTGTGGCAGCATCACCCTGGTCTGACAGATGAGTTCCTTCTCTGGAAGAGAGGCGAGGAACAACCACTGCTGCTCACACAGCAAGAACAAGCCTTGAGCCCTGTCTTGGGCATGAGTTCACAGCCAGAGGCAGTTGGGACTTTGCTTTTCTGAAAAGTGTTGCTGTGCAGGGTACATTGAGGAAAAGTGACATAGGACAAGTGCTGTAACTTTTTGCTCACTGGTAGCAGTTTCAGCCCATCTTGGCATGGGGACCCAGAAGTATCGTTGCCAGAGATATTTTTGAGGTTGCTCTGCCTGTCCAGTAGTATCATGTAAACTTTGTATTCTTCTCCACTCATTACTCAGATTTGTTGCAAGAGAAGCTGCATTTCGCAGTTATGCTTGGCTTTAGAAGGCATCATTGTAGAATCAGTTACTCCTTTGCAGTGACTGAGTTTTAGTCCAGAAGCTAATAGCATTTTTGCATGAAGAACTGTAAAAGGATTCCTCAGGTTCCTATCCTGTCACAAATGACATGAAGGCTGATCTTGTTGGAAAAGAAGAGCCCAATTACATTAAGTTTCTTATACTGAGTATGCAGATGATAAATACAGTCTCCATGGACAACCCCTTTAGTGATTTTTACAGAATTCACTGCCTTTAGATGCCTCTTGAGTTGTTTGGTTTGTTTTTTTTTCCCAAGTACAGGTTGCTGAACTTTCCCAGCAGCTGGACATGGAGTCTAAAAAAAGCATGCAGCTAGAAGCACAAAACCGGGATTTGCGAGAAGAGCTATCTACCCTGCATGGCAACTGTGAAAAACTGGAGAAGAGCAAATGCCAGCTGAAAGAAGAGGTGGCAAAACTCCAGCATCGCTTGGAGACTAACATGGTGGATCACAGCCAAATAGAACAGTATAAAAGAGAGGTTGATGAACGAGCAGGCCAAGAAATAAGACAAAAACTACAAGAAGTCAATCTGTTTTTGCAAGTGAGTGACTTTCTGACGTGTGTGTGTAGGCACTCCGTAGACTTCAGTTGTGGCCACCATTTTTTAGTGTTTTGCTTTGGGCGCCCAATTCTGTGTGTTAGCGCTGTACTTGTGTCTGTGCAGAAGGGCAGAGGGTGAATGCCGTATGGTTGGGCAGGGGTGCCCTTACGGTGTGTAATGTGCCGGCAGGTCCCTGAATCAAGAGGTTGCCCAAGGTAGGTTTCCATTTTGCAGTGTTTGGGCTGTCTCTGTCCACTGGTCTGCTTCTCACTGTTCATGATTGAGGAGGCTTTTGCACCTTCTAGCTGTCACAGACAGACCTACAAGCCTGGTTTTCTCCTTTAATGGGGGAGAGTGCACAGTAAAGAAGCGACTGAAGTTGCGGGTGTGGAGATCAGGAGGAGGTGAGGCATCCTGCTAAGATCTTTGGAATCCTGTTCTCCATGTCCTGACCTACAGAGATAATGCCTTTCCATTAGTAGCTTTGGATAGTAGTACCAATTTGGGCTTTGTCCTGAATGAAAAGAATTATTCACCCTGGTGGTAGCTCCAGGGTTCTGCCTTGATTGCTGATGGTAGTGAGGAGGCAGAGCTGCCTCTGAGCCAAGCTGGGCTCATGACCTTGGGTACATGCAATTGACCCATTTGCAGGTGGGGAGAGTTCTCTTTTTCTTTGTGGTGGTTGAAGGGGCACTGTCTCATTCAGGCACAGGCAGCCTCCCAGGACAGACTAGAACACATCAGAGCAAGTCATCATGCTTCTCTGAGAAACCAGCTAAAAGACAGAATTAGAGATCTTGAATGTGAATTGGAGAAGATAAAAAATACTCAACAAGAGAGTACTTTTCCAAAAGAATGTGCACAAGCAGAAGTGGAAAAGTACAAGGAGCTGTATCAGGAGGAAGTGAAAACTAGACGATGCCTAGCAAAGAAACTGGAAAGGTAAGTCTATGCGCTTTTTTGACTGGTAATAAGAGAATCCTTTTTCCTCATGCATATTTCTTTTTAATTCCTCTTCTGCACCTGGCCAGCATTGAAAACCTATGAGGGCATATTTGTGGGGAAAGTACCTTAAGATCCTTCCCGTTCAGCAGGCCTTCATTTCTCTTTAGTGTTTCAGCATGAACTCGACTGATCATGGCATTAACAGGATACTTGTCAAGTTGATGTTGTTTTAACAGGCACCTTTTGTTGCCAGTCTCTGTAATCGCATACTCTGTACAAAATAAAAACTTAATTTCATGTCTTTTATTGTTTGAATAAGGGTAGGCATCTCAGAGAACAGATTTCTGTTCTGTGAAGAAAAAATAGAAGTGATCTTTTTTGGCTTCTGTTTAAGCAGTGGCTCTGAGCTTTGAGCTTTCCTTGGGAAGGGGGGCCAGCCCAGAGTTGTTACAGAGGTGATGTACCTTCCAGAAGAAGCCATGTAAACACATGGCTTTCACAGAAGGCTTTGAAGCCTTCATGATGAGCAGTCCTAAGCGTTGGTGACGCTTGCTGCTCCTTGCACCTAGTGTGACATCTTAGAAACAGGGCCTCCAAACAAGGCTCAGGTCAAATGATGTACTATTCTTGGAGGCTCTTAAATCTCAGGAGTCAAATAGTCAAGGACCTGGAGAGTAACTTCGGGAAAGTGTTACTACCAAAGGTAACTCTTTGTGTGCTTCTGCATGTTTCAGAGCTAATGAGAGACTTGAAGAAGCCAATGCCAAGCTCCTCCGGGAGCGCCATAAAAGCAAATCCTTAATCACAAGCAGCATTGTCAGTGGAGGTCTGGCTGCAACTCCAGTTCTATATTCAACTGCACTGGGACATCTTGGCAACAATTTGGGATTGAGCAGAAGTCTCAGTCTAGGAGGGAGCTTCCTCAGCCCAGCTGAGAACACATTATCCTCAAGAAACAGGGTTGCAGCCTTTGTGGCCAAGGTAAGCATTTTGAAATACCATTCTCAACTGCTGAAGAGTAGCCATAGGCAAGCTTCTCCCTTTTTAGCCTGAAATTAAAATCCATTTATTGTTCCATGCCATATTGTCTAATAGGCCAAAGCAACTGCTAATCCTCAGAGGAATGCACAGCTGTATGTTGTCAGGCTGAAGAGTTCTGGTCACCAGGGTTGTAAAAATTTTCAAGAGGGTCAAAGGCCGTAAAGTATTTAAGTCAAAGCAGCGAACTGTGTCATTACATTCTTTTACAAGAGAAACTGAGACAAAGAGTACTGTGGCATAGGGAGTTCCCAGCTAAGCTCAACATGAAATTCCCATGTATGGTTTGGCTAACCTGTTTAAGATGGCTAACATCATGCTGAGTGACAAATCCAATCAGACATCTCTGAGACACCTTTTTCTTCTTCCTCGATCTTCACTCCAGCAGTTTTTTCACAGAACTTAGTTTGGTATTTTTATACCAACGAAAGGATGCTTCAGAAATTGGATGATATGAATGGGATGGCATAACTTTGCTCTTACACTTCAGTGCAGAACATATACTTCACATAGGAGACATTTGTTCTTGTAGTTCCTGCCATGCGTTATTTCATGAAACAGTAAAATTACTTACTCTTTGGCAAGAATTCACAGCTCTCTGACTTTGCAGCAATGCTGCAACCTCTGCAATACCTCTGGTCCAAGTATGCCCTGTAATTAGTAGTCAGTGTGATCGCACATCCCTCACAGAATGCTGAACATTACACCATGAAAACCCCACACCCATAGTTGTAATCAGTGGCAGATCCACTTAATATGGGATTGAGGCATTGCCCGGCTTCTCTGTTGATTCATTGTATTCTGTTATCGAGGGAGTGTGACAAGTATTTCTTCACTTTTAAGTCCATTTCAGTTTGGTGGTCCCCCCTTGCTGGAAGGAACCCATTTAAACCCAATGTGTCTATATAGAGCACCTGTTTTACAAAAAGAAAGCCAAGAGAAAAAATGGGGCCAAAGCAGCACAGGAGTAGCTGTGGCAGTTAGAGAGATGAACTTCTTTGTGTAGCTATGATCACTCTTTTGAGGGCAGGGAGTACTGGAAGAACTCGTGAGATCGTTAGTACTATATTGTCTGCAGGGCTATTCCACATACCAGCACTAGAAAGGAAGGAAAATTCAGGGACCCACTGGAAAAGGGAAATAAAGAGGAGACCAGGACGGGTAGGGAGATCAGAACAAGAGAGGGAAAGAAAGGACAGAGAGATGGGAGCAAGATGTTTAAGAAAACAGCGAAAGAGGAAACCATTCCTCTTCTAGGCAAAAAAGCTGTCCTAAGTTAAAAGGAAAGGTTTAACAGTTGTGCCTTTTTTGGAGAAGAACAAGAAAAACAGACAGTGAAGGAAAAGAAAGTAGGAGTACTCGGTGCTTCTTAAAACTCAATTACAGCAACAGTTTTCAGATAATGCTTTCAGTTTTCATTTTCCAGAAGACATTGAAGCTCCCTGAGAATCTCAAAGTTTTGTCAGTATCAAGATAGACACCTTCACAGGTTTGCTGCATTCCCTTAAGTAGGGAAATTTAATTACAGAAATTAAATATTTCTCCAGGCTATTTCGTGGCTCACCGTTTTATACAGCTGCTAATAAATGCAGATGTATAGGTCGAACTGCTATATAGGCTTCTTCAATGTTTTGTGAAAAATGCTTCCAAATCCACATAGGAAAAACATTTGAGCTGATTCCAAGACAAGTATGCAGTAGATCTGAGAATGGTGATACTGTTCCCTCTCAGTGTCCTTGACTTCAACAGCACCCATAGAGTTTCTTTCCAGAGCTTGTGTGTCTCACAGCTTTGAACATACTCTCAAGGAAGTTGCTGAACAATTCTGTATGACATTTACCCAGTCTTTAATTTCTGATGTCCAGAGGGGATTTGCTTCTTAATTTGGGGGCTTTCTTCTGTACTAACATTTTTCCTTCCTAGTGCAGTTTTCTTGGTAGGACTTTCTTCCTTGAAGTCCTCTCTGCTCTTGATCACAACCTATGGAGACTTGTAGTTTGTTGTCACCAGAGGACCTGAGGATAATTCACTCTCACTATACACAGTTTGTCTTCATACGATTCCCTTTGAACTCTAATACTGTATAAAACTCTGAAGTTTTCTTCCTTTAATAAGGGTGAGTCAAACAGCTGCTAAACCCAGAGAAAACCTACTTATTTCTTACCATTTCAACCAGGTTTTCTTAAGAGAAAGATAGAAATCTCAGCATGCCGAATTTCTCTAAATCAGAGCAGAAGGCTGGTGTCTGGGATTCAGATTTCCTGCTGTGAATTGATCCTCCCTCACACTAAATTGAGCTGTACATTCTATTGTGATAAGTCTTCCTGAGATCACCAATTAGGGAACAACTGAGACTGTCATGACCACCTGTAGCCTCAAGTATCTCAATGTTCAGTGTGTTCCAAAAAGTCTTAAAACCTGAACTTCCCTCTCTGAGTCATAAATAGGAAGTATTTTTAGTGGTCTGTGTACCAGAATTTGGAAACAGTACATAGCCCAAGGCAGGGAATGTCTGTCTGCTCTAAATGTTGCAAGAAGATTTTGGGGCTCAAGGCCGCTTGTTATATTTACAAACTGTTAAGCTTCCATCCAAACAGCTGTGCCAAGGGCTGCTGCAAATGAATGTAGCTGTCTTGACATGGAAAAGAATAGTGAACTCTGCTAGCTGCAACCAGTGTGAATTGGTGGATTTATGAAACCAGTTTCCCTACGTAATGTGAGAAAGGCAGTGTCGGCTCCCTGTGCTCTCTCTCCCAACTTCTGTTCCTTTGAGGGTTTCATTTTCCAGCTGCCCTCTTGTATTTTAGTGGTCTTTCTATTGTGAGCTTTTTTCCTTGCCTCATGTACATGTAGGCCATGTTCTTGTTCTCACTGAAGACCTTTGAACTTAAGGCTCTTTTTCTTTCTTCTTCAGCTCCTTAATCAAAAATCTTCTCTCTTTCCTCTGCAGCCAGATATGTGAAAAGGTTTGTATTTGTAGCCTGTACTGTTTAACCTTGAGTGCTGCTGGAAATGTTTTGTCTATTTATGCTGCTAGGTGTTGATTCAAACTTCCTGATGCATTCACATTGGCCTAAAGCTGGAAATGCTTTGGAGTTGCTGGTTTCTCTGAGTGAACGAGTAACCACTGCTGAGTACTTCTGTGCTTTATGTCTTTGTGAAGTTACAGCTTCTGTGATAGTTCAGCTTCTGTAAGCTGGTGCCATATGTATGGATTTCATCTTTTCTAATGGAACTTGGAGAAGGCTCTTTACCCCCTTGCCTGTTGTGACAGTCAAAAAGTTCTGGGTAGCAACGGTGGTTGTTTGTGCAGTAGCAGTAGTGCTCTGAAGTTGAGTTCCTAGACCCTGGGTATCATCTCATGGAGTCTTAAAAGGATCCAACCTACTGTGTGCTCAAGAAGCTCCGTGGGTAAGTAATAAGTCAGCATCACTTCCTGAAACAGAATTACTGAGATGGTGACTGCTGCAAGTGACCCAGTATGTTACTGCCTGAAGAGATAAGCAGTGAGAGGTGCCTGCTTGAGAAGTTTGGGCTAGTCAGCTGTGATGCCTTCTCCAGAGGGCTGGGGGCCAGGAGAACAGTGGACACACTGCCAGAGTCTTCAAAGGTGTATTTTCATTCAAAGGCCCTTTCATTCCTTTTCAGAGAAATCCATGTGTTGGCTTTATTTCCACCTATTTCTCTTTCCTTGGGTCGGGATGAGAATCACAAAAAGGTTACTGGAATAAATAAGAGGCAAACAAGACCTTTTTATTCTCTTGATTCAACTGCACATGTTGCAGAGGGCCCTGTGGACCTTCTGGTCATTGTGAAGGCTTCATAAACGGGAAAGTGCTTTCTTCCAACAGTTCAACTACTATGGCTTTGCTTAGGATTAGTCCTGCTTTAGGTCACCTTTTGGTCTAGACCTTAGATTGCCTGCTTCCTTCCACTACCCATGTCTCATTTCGTTTTGTGGAGGGGTCCCTTTTTTCCAGGATTTTACTGTCCACACTTGAAAAAACTTGAAGCTTGAAAATTGTTCCTTTGGCACCACTGAGAAGAATTTGGATTCATCTCTGTTACTCCACACCTCTGGTAGTTAATACACACAGACAAGGTCATCCGAGTTTTGTCAAGTCCAGAAAAGAAACAGTCACGGCTCTCTCAGCCTTTCCACATAGCTCATGTGGTCCAAGGCCTTTGGCATCTTCTTGGCCACCACAGGCCATCATCTCCATTTGGGATGGTATTTTTAGGTTTTATCATGTTGTCCATGGGGTGTAAGAATGTTTTAGAAGTTTTAACAGTTCATTTGGGTCATATCTTAACTGTATATTTGATGCATAATTACAGGTACAACAGAAACTGGATGAAAAAATCACTAAGGAGCTGGAAGAAGGTAATGTGTCATTACATTAGGAGTGTTATTAAAGAA
>VZSR01000262.1:5355417-5462478 GCA_013398615.1 Brachypodius melanocephalos | reverse complement strand
CCTAGCCACTGCTGAACTTGAAACTGGATGTGCTGCATCTTCCAAAAACCTTAATGCAGACCAGGATCCCCTTTGCAAAGCAATAGAGGAATACCGTGATGTTTTAACTAAAAATTACATGATTTGAATGAAATGCTGTGGAAATGCTCTGGACACTTTTTGCTTTTATAGAGCATCCATGGTTTCCCTTCTCCTTGCCTCAGATGTGAAAACTTGCTCATTGCAGTCCGAGTATAAACTCTAAGTCTATTAAATGGATGTCAAGCACAGTGCACTCATCTGTTGGGTTTTTTCTGCCTAGCTGGCTTCTTTTGCACTCACAGTACGAACCACATCCGTTTTCTCTGACCAGCAGATTGACTGATCTGGATTCTTGAGCTTGAGGAAACTGTCAGAGATGTTTTGTGTTACAGTAGTTGCATTGTGTTGTGTCACTCATATTCTGTGTTTTAACAAAAGCATTCTTTGTTCTGTTTAATCCTTTCACTATGTGTTTGTAAGTTCACCAGTGTTATTTCAATGCTTAGGACACCTTTTGTTGTGCTTTGAGCCCAGTGCTTCAGTCCTGATGCAGTGACTACTTGCTGCTAACTAACTTTTAGTGTTGTTCAAGCTGGAGAAAAGGGCACTTTACATTGTTGTCACTTTATGTGACATAGGTTTAAAATGACTGTGAGTGTGTAGTAGTGCCAAGACTTGTTTTATGGTCTTTTTGGTATTTTTATTCTGTATCACAGAAGGGGTGAAGTTGGAAGGGACCCCTTGAGGCTATTTGTTCTAGCCCTTCTGCTCCAGGAGGACCACCTTTAGCTAGTTTCCGAGATCTGTGTTGGTTTTTGAATTACTTCAAAAATGGAAACTCAAAAGCCCCCATGGGTAACTTGGCCTCATGATCAGTCACTGTCACAATACACTTGAATATCATGAGGGATATTCAAACTCAGTACCTCTCATGGTATTCGTGTTCATTTCTGTATTAAAAATTGCTGCAGCTTCAGACTTTTGCAGCTCTTGTTTAAGCACATACAGTACACCTGAAAACACTTCCAGTGGGAGGGGGGAAAAAAGGAACATTAATATTATTAACTTTCCTCAGTACTCTCCAGAACTTGTGTGATAGGATATCCAATCTTTTTGTTGCTGCTAGCAGCTGATGATATGGTGTCCATAGCTCAGATGGTGGAAAATTGATAGCAACCATATAAGCAGTTTTACTTATTTTGGGGAATTACCAGTTTTTAATGAAGATGTGAGTTGTCGTTTCCCATCTGCAAAAGTCAACAGCAGAGCATAGAACAAAGTCCCAGTTCTGGAAAAGTAAGAATGATGGTACTGAGATGAATCAAAACTGAAAGAATTTTACGGTTTTACCCACTATTTTAAGGACTTGAGTTGACAGATAGTGAGAAAAGCATTAAATGCTGCTGTGACACGTTTCTTTTTTATATGAATACATTTTTGTGAAACTATTACATTGTATTTAATTGAACTTGATATTTAATAAACTTTGCAATCTAGAACATGGCTTTGTTTTACTGTTCCCCTTCCCTGCTCATAGAGCTTTCGAGAGTCCCCCTGTGAGAGACTGCCCTGCTACAGATGAATGACTCAAACAATCAGCTGAATGCTTGGCTAGTGATGCACGGAGTGGCCTCCCCCGTGCAGGTGGGTGTGCACACCTGAGGCTACAAGCTGGGTTTCCAGATACGGGAAGAGGCTGATAAGAGGCAAATCCTGCAAAGTGGGGTAGTCCTTCTTACCATGCCAGTATCTTCCCTTACATAAATGACTCAGCTGTGAGAACTCCCCTCTGAAGTACCAGAGGATGAAGGTATTCATCTCTGCTGATGGGCTATGATTGATTGAGCTGTACTGGGCAAGAGACAGCTGCAACATCTTAGAAGATGTCAATGACTCATGGAATGTCCCATGATCCAGTAATACATCATCCAGGGGAATTACAGGGGGCGTTTCCACCTAGCCTCAGCAAATTATAAACCTTATGGACCTGGTGTTCTGTGGGCTCTTTCCTCCCCACTTGATGGATACAGTTAACAGTCTGCAACCACCACATCAACAGGACTGCAAACACCAACAAGACGAGAACCAACATGCTGTCATAGGAACGTATGAGGTGGTGGTATTTCTGATGTTTATTCTGTTTCTGTCTCTTTCCCCCTCTCTCCCTCCACTTGCCTTTTTCCTAACTCTCTCTACTTCACATTTACTGTTAAATAAAAATCTGTACTAATGCCTTTGGCATATAGTCTCGCTTGCACCTTTAGTCAGGCAGAGGCTTCTCCAATAATTTTAATAATCAGTCAGATCTTAACAGCCAAAGGCCAGGCAAATGTGTCCCTTTCCTCCTGGGGACTTGAAGCACAGTCATGTTAAAATCATGGGCTCGAGCTGAGTCTGGTTCCCAGACTCTTCCTGCATTTTAGAGCAGTCCTCCTTGGAGTCTGCACAGAAGGCAAAGGAACTGGGTGAGCTTCCGGCAGCCATGAAAGACAGGCCCGTCGCACCAGCTTGGAGTCTGGGGGGAGCTTACCCAGCTGTAGCCTGAAAAAAGTGTTAGGAAATTTCTTCAGCCTGCTTTTGGGACTTTGTAGTGTCTCTCCACCCAGAAAGCAGAAGGTCTCTGGGTCTTCACTCTTGCTTGTCATTGGGACAAACAGGGACATGTTTTGACGTGTGTTTAGCAGGCTGTGTGCTGTCACTTGGCTGCTGGAGTGGCAGAACAGAGTGTCAGTGTAGGCAGGAGGGGTGCAGGGCTGAGGAGAAATCCACTCCCTTCTCTGGAAGGTCCATCTCCAGTGTCCCAGTGAGGATGCCTGGGGTCTCAGAGGGGCTAAGGCAGTCAGGGGAGGCTGCTGAGGCCTGGAAGACAGGAAATATCTGCTCTGTATTCAAGAAGGGCAAGACAGAGGAGCTGGGGAAGTACAAGCCCATCAGCCTCATCCACTGCCTGGGAAGGTGATGGAGTACATTCTCTTGGAATGCCATTTTTGAAGATTGTAGGAACAAAAGTGTGATGGGGAGGAGTTGGTGCGGGTTTGTAAAGGGGGCAATAATGCCATGCCCATCTGGTAGCCTTCTATGATTATGTGAGTAATTCAGTGGACAGAGGGAGAGCAGCACATGTCTTTAGTAATGCTTTCTTTAGCTTGCACTGTAACAGTGAAGTTTAATGTTTGGAACTTCTGTTGCTTTCCAAAGGGAAAGCAACTGTGTTTCCTAATTTCCTTGCTAAGGTATTTTAGAAACCCTTGCAGATAACTGGCTGCAAGACAATTACTAGATTTGGCAATACAGCTGTACAGAACATATAATTCTGTTTCAGGAATCTCATGATACAGGTTGCTTTTTCCTCACAAGAAATGATGTAAGAAGTTTTCTGGGTTTTCTAGTCTTCAAAATGTTGCACTGAACTGTGACCACAAAACATAATTAGTTTTTCATGGTTATTTGTTAGCAGAATAGTGTCTTGGACAATTGATTAAAGGCAGTTTGAATAGTGCTATTAGAACCCTCACATATCCACTGAGTGAACCTTACCCTCTGAAATATCCAGGATCTGCTTATAATTCACTGACCTCTGCAGTTCCAACTGCCTCATTAATGCTTTGCAGAGAGAATAGAACTCTGGTGTCTCGTCAGCATACTGACCAACTGTTTTCATCTTCTCTTTACCTTAGAGGCACCTCTCACCACCCTTACCTAGATATAGAGATAAACCACCTGTTAAGAAACCCAAATAAGCTACAAGCTGGAAAAGCCAATGGTGAATGCTTCTTTATTTCTGGCTTTTGGAGAGAAGTGAAGGTTATTGACTGCAAACTAGCAGAACAAATTAACAGAAGGTTATGGACAAAGCAAACTAGCATATCAGTAAGGGAAAGTCCAGCCAGTGCATTAACTTAAAAGATATTTGTTCATTTTCTTCTTCAGCAGTGAAAAACCTGTTCTCAAAAGTGGATGGCTGGTTCTTGGTGCTTGTTGAAAACAATGCTCTGAAAGTGGTGTGCTACCACATTACATGACAATACACAGGGTTACTTTTTACCCCCAAACTCCTCTAAGCTTAAGCAGATAGCTGAAGTTACTCTAACAGCTGACCATTCTACTACTTACTGCCTGAGATGAGTTACTGATCATTTATAATTACTTTTACTTCATCACTGCTATTGGCACAAAGACAGTGACTTCCACAAGAAAGGAGCACAGTCCATGCTTTATTTGAGATATTTTGGACCATGTGAGATATTATGATGAGATAGTATGAGCACAGCTGTGTATTGCAAATAACAAGAACAAATTTAAGTTTTTATCTTTTCATCATTTCTTTTCAACTGTAGAAACAGAGTAAAAAAATCTATACTACCTCAGAGGCCTATTACCAGACATCTATAGCAGCACTTCTATGTAGAATGGAGCTCTAGGCATCTCTGTAAACACATTTATAAACACTTGTGATGAGTACACTGCTGTCAGTCCCCTTTTTGCCACTGAAGTGCTGACTGTTGCAACCTTAGAGAAAAGTCACCTTTTACCTCCAGCTGCGTTACCAAAATCCTGTGCATACAACAACATTCCATTTTGCAGGAATAGATACACAGCATCCAACTCAAATCTCCTTTGGAATGGCTTTTCATGAAATGGGATCATGCTTACAGAGTTTTAGCGCATCAAGGCAAAAGTAGCACAGTACAAAGCTAACAGTCCTTTCACAGCTGCTAGGTAGCCACAGCAAAATTATTTACCATGAAATTCTGAATGACACCGGCACATTTCAGCTCCCTTTTCCACAAAATTCTTCAACCAATCTACTCAACAAAATGTCTTTGTATTTACTCGAATTGTTTTATGTCATCTTCTAATTTTCCAGAGTTGCAGGGCTGCAGCCTGGGAATGCACTAATATTTTGAAGAAGCTGAGTTTTAAAACCTGGTTAATTTCTTGCTGTCCACAGTGGAGCCAAGCTCTCTTCCATTAAGAAAAAAGACCCATTTGGAGGTGATAGTTTAATGTTCACCCATTGTTTTTTGGGAAAAAAAATAGTTACTTTAAACATGGGCTGAATTTAATCTCTTCCTTCAAATGACTCTACTGCTTTCCAACTTTATTTCTAAACAAAATCCTGCAACTTCATTTTGCCATCTGGGACCTAAGTCACTGTGAGAAAAACCAACTTTAATTTTGAACATAGAAGATGTGTCGATGGTCTGGGCATGCAGTCAGGAACAAGCAGATAAAAATATGTACCAGAAGTGCAGGGAACAGAAATTGCTCACTGGCTTTTGTAATTAACCTGTACTTCTCTATGCCCAGATAATCTTCACTGATTAGGCCTTTCTGGGTCCTGTAGTAGAAGCTTTGTCATCGTAGAAGTTTCTCGCTTCATTAAGTTACTTAGGCTCAGGTGGCCCATGGCAGAGAGCATGGAAACTTCAGTACTTTAAGTACTTTCATAACTAATGTTCAGCTGCTTAAAGGCCCAAGACAATGGAGGGCATCACTGAGGCACACCTGTGTGTTGAAGAGTGGCATTAACAGTAGGATAAGCCTGGTAATTCCCGTTTAGCTAAGGACCATTTTGCTGCCATCTGCAGTTTGCTGTTGAACCAAGCAGGAAAAGCATAATTAGAACCAAACTCAAAACTATTGACACAGACAGTGTAGTTACAAAACATTGTACATGTCTTATCCATAAATGTAATGGATACATACAAACATATTAATGTTTGTCTTTCTTACTGCTTTCTGCATTGGCTGGAATTCCGTAAAATGGTGAAATCGGAAGGTGCAGCATAAAACTCAAAATTACTTGATGGATGTTATAAATGATGCATAAACTAGTCTCTAGACAAATCAGGAAGCTGTCCCCTAATCACTTAAATTACAACAATCACTCTGTTCCATTTCTTATCAGAGACTGTTTCCACTTGGATCCTGACAATTTTAATTGAATGGGAACCGATGACTTCACAGAAGCTATCTTGAAAATCAGAAGTGCAATTCCAGAGAGTGATCCTACATTATTATAGTTACACAAAATAATCTTATGCATTTCTTTTCAAAGTCCTTGACCATTTGCACTTCCTAGATTTAAGTTGCACTTACTCCTGACTCTTGTATCCAGGATGAGTTAGGACAACCCACAAAAGAAACAAGGCAAAAAGCAAGAAGGCTGTTTCTGTTCAGCATTGATGAGCACACGTGTTCGTGGATTTTGCACTTGCACTTTTACCATGGAAATCATTCTGCACGCTCCTACTGCTAATGACCTGATTGTTAGGAGAAGGGCTGGCCCCAGTCCTATTGACTGTTTACATCCTAATGTGCTGGGTTTTAAATCTGTTTCCAAACTGACTGAGGTTCTATTGTCTGGTATTTCCTCTACAGCATCACACATTTTCAATCAGCATCAGCTCCTTAGCCATAATCACTTCCTGCCTTGGCTTCTGTTCAGTCTTGTTACTCAGTGCAAAACAGAGCTCCTGTACATGTGATCTGTATGCATGAAATGGTACAGATGAGGTGGTATTTATGTGGCAATAAATGGTTTTATTAATTGGAAATGCTACAAACCAAATTTGAAACAGTTATAGATAGCTAGGGGGTTTATTGTTGCATGTTTTTTTCCTGGTCTTTTGCATGCACACTGCTTTGAATACAAGCTTGACCACCTGTCCCCTGCATCCAAGGACTCTGTATCACACACATCTTCATCAGTGTGAATGCTGCAGATCCCAGCCATACACTACCAGCAGCTCTGGCCAGTTTGCAGAAACATGGCAGCACTTATGTGCATATAGGTTTCCATCTACATCATAAGCAGAGTTGAACTCTGAAAATTACACAAGTGAGAATTAACAAAAATATTAGCACAAAAATACAAAGCACTAACCATTGTCGCCCTTGGTTTTACATGTTTTACTTTGCCTTCTGATGTTTTCATATGCTTTCTGATGTTTATAGAACGTGTAGTCAGATTCACACACTTTCTCTTGTAAACAAAGAGATGTTTTCATATTTCTCCTCTAGCAGGCGTTTCTTGAGTGATGGTGATATTCACCAACAAGATTGAAAAGGTGGCGACACCTTGGACCAATCTTCGGTCCTTCTGTACAGTTGGAGTCAGAATTTAAAACAAAGGGAACAGAGAACATTCCTGCTGACCTCGGGCCTCACCCTGCCTCGTCCTTTCGTGTCCTGTTGTGACAAACCATAATTAAAAAGTAACATTTTAGGATAGGAAGTTTCCATATAAAATTGCAGTCCCTTAAAATATTTCTGATTAAAAAATGTTTTCTCACAATTTCTCATTATTTAAGATGAATGATTTATACAGATACAATAACTGTATCTGTGTTGAAGAGAATTTTGCTGCAATGACCACTGCTGCAAAGCCCAACTTTGTTCATATTCAACAGATTTCCATCCTAGTTATTTCTACTTTTTATGTAGTATTAGAGTACTTCAGATCCAGCTTCTTCAGTTTCTCCATCTGAATAAACCATTCCCATTTCTACGCAGAGCACTGTAATCATCACTGCTGGATTCGACACTGAAGATAAAATAAACCTAGAGTATAAAACAAGATGGCAGGAAAGCCATTAAAGAGGTTTTAGCAGACAAAAGCAGTACATGCACGTGTGCTTGTCCTCCCTAAAGTAATGAAAGCCTTCCACCTGAAAGTGCAAGTAGCAGGAAAGAAGCTGAGCACTGAGTGAAATTTTTTGGCATCCGGCAGCACTGTTACTGATGTAAGGCCGAACGGCAGCAGCACATTGTTCCAAGCAAGTTCAAGAGCTCCTGGAACAGGCTACAAGGCTCCAGGAAGGAGCATTACCAAGTATTTAAAGTCCTGCTTTTAGGGCTAGTGAGCAGGTTTTTGGCAAAAGTCTGAATGCTATTGTGTTTTCAGCTTTGATTTTTTACCTGCGTCATTGGAGTTTTTATTTCCTTTAGGGAAAATGCCAGTGATGTAAGAAATAACAGCATTTCTGCCATTACTGTAAAAAATACAGACAAAAAGGCCCCTGAAAAGGACCTTAAGGCAAAATACAGCACACTGAGAGAAGCTATCAGGAACAGGATTTCCAGAACAAATGCCTAGCTCTTTACTATCTTCTGTCATGTATTTTTAACCTAGGACTAGTACAAGTTTTCCCTCCCTCACCTCAAGAATCTTGAACTTCTGGCACATCTGCGTTTCATAGTTATTTGTCCATGAATACCTGATACTCGAAGTTATAATGCCTTATTATTTAAGCAACTGAGAAGCTAAAACTAATTGATATGACACGGTTTTTCTGGCAACTGCAAGTTCCACTTAATCCACCGAGTTATTTTCATTATTCTTATCAACAAGCTGCAGTTCTCTCAACTGGAAAGCAGAAATAAGAATCCATTAGTAAAAGTTAGAGTAGCATACACAGGTGCCACAAATGTATCGTAGACCAAATATAACTAGCAAACACATCTTGGTGTTTTAACTGGCATAACTTAAACTCAGAGTTTCCAAGTCTCTCCAACTGAGGGTTCTCCTTCTTAAGAAGTGCCTTTGTGGTCATTGTATTTTAATTCCTAAAGGAGCATCAGCACATGACCTAGTACTTGTCATGTTAACTATGGAGTAAATTAAATGCTTTCCTATCAATGCATGGAGAACACAACCCTGGTATTTAAGGATAATTTCTGTAATTATCTGCAGAATAAAATTCTTAGCAGAGTGCAGCAGCATGCAGCAGAGGCTAATTGGTGCAATTATGTTGCCACGGGTGCAAAACACCAACTCAGGCACACAGATCTGGTACATTTGCTATGAAAGTAGTATCGCAATAGCCATGAGATAAATACCATTGATCTGCACTTTATCTTCAGTTCTAGCACAGAGTGTTTGATGTGTATCTCAGCTGTTTACTTATAAAGTGGATTGAAGAATAAACACTACCTCCAGGGCTGAGGACAGCAGGCTATAGTTGATAGCAAAGATCAAGTTGTACAGAAATTGTCCACTGTTGGATTACATCCTCAAAACAGTATCCATGTTTTTTCAATCCAGTACATCCAGTAACCCGCTTGTAGGCCATGTAGTATTGAAGCACTTTGATTGCAGGTATGTGAAAGGGACATGGAGGTATTAATGTGGATTGCAGTTAGAGAAATCGCCCTTGGACAACAGAAGGTCATCTCTGTGTTTCTTAATGCACACCAAATCAATTTACTTTTTCTCTTTATAAACCAGCTTGATCATCATTTCACTGGAGGAATTCATTTCCACTACTAGTCAAGAGTTGTCCTTTCACTCCAAGATCTCTATTAACCAAACAAAAGGAGGAAGTGACCAACCTACGACAATGCAGGAAATTTAATGGCATATGACAATTACCTCCAATTCAGCATTACTTCCTTTTGGCCTTAGTATCACCTTTCTCTGGCCTTCTCATTTTTGGATGGCATGTTTATTACTCTGCAGGGACTCACTGGATTTGATTGAATATCACCTGTTATTTACTGAATCTTTAATCTTGGCTCATTGCAGGAAGACAGTTTCAGGAAAAAGGTATCCATGATCTCAGCAGGACTCTTCATGTACCCCATGGAACCGGCTGACAGTCATAAGGCACCAGCAGTCAGAACTCATAGGGAGCACCTTCAGTTCCAAAAAGAGAGTTACTTTTGTGTTGAGAGTACTTTTCTCTCCACGAAAAATAAAGCAAAGGCTTTTTGCAGACAATACTATTTATCTCCCAGAAGTAATTTGCTCTGCTACATCTCTGCAATCAGTGTCAAACAGAACCTTCAACCAAGCCAGTCAGCACACAGCAATCAACATATCCCTGCTCAACACAGAGCTGCTCTTTTCTCATTCCATCTACTCCTCTTTCATACCTCTTCACCATCTGAATTTTCCTTTCAAAAATTCAGCTCTACTTCATTTGCTCTGTTGTACCTTTTTACTACCTTCAATGTGCTTGCAAAACTGACTGCAGTTATTCAGGCAAATTTCTTTCAAAATAAATAATTTACCTACATAAAGTAATTCTGTGTCTTCTAAACTACATTCTAAGACAATGCTTACACATTAGGAAGCACACAATTCTCTTTCTGTAGATCTTACCATTTTCAGCAGCACAACAGCTGCTGAAAGGTGAAGATAAGAGAATGAGCTGGTCTGGAATTGAGTGGGCTTCAAATGAATGCCTGCATTTGGGTTTTTTGTTCCTGCTCCAAAGTCTATTTCTTCCATTTGTCTGCCAGGATTAAGGCATTACAAACTCCCACACCTCCAGTACCGTCTTGGGGAACAACAAGGTCGGACACACACAAAAAAAAGTATTATGTCCCTAAAGTCATTAATTTGAATGTGAAAGCTTTTAACATTCTTTCTTTCTACACTACACACATACACAAAAAATTTACAAAGAAGAGTTTTCTATTTACAGCCATAACTACATTTAGAGATGGTTAAACTGACTGTTACACATCTACCTTCAAATAATCATGGGTTAACATGAAAAACCTTGGTTTACCTTTATGAATAAGATCTTATTTTAAGAACAAGGTATATTTATACAGTATCAGGACCGTCACTGATACTGATTGCATTTCCCAGTGAAATTATACAGCATGAAATCTCAAAAGAAATTCAATCAAAGTACCTTTAGCAAAATGTAGAAACTTTAATTTACATGCAAAACTACAACATATTAATAATAAAAAATGGTGACTAAACAAATTAAACACAATTTTTTTAAACTGTCCACATTGCTAAATAGGTCTGTACAACCAAAGATTTACAAAGTCCCAGTGCATTTTTTTTATCTTTTCAGTGCACAACTGAGTTTAAAGGTTCTGCTCGAATATTTCCCAAGTCAAGAGCTGAATCTGTCTCTTCATCAATTTCACCAATCACAGCACTGCAAAAAAAAAAAAACAAGAACCAGGTTATTACTTACTGAAATCAAATCACACAGTTCTAAAACAGAATCTGTATTTTATCTTCTAGTAACAACCCTTACTTGCTGTTGAACTATACCAACTTCTTCCGATTGATGCTTTTTATTCCATGAAAGCTTCTAGTGATGCACACTGGAATGCTCAAAGTACTTTGTTCCATGATTGTTTCTTTCTTTTTATTTTTCAACAGTTTCCCTATTTCATGAGAGCCCCCTATTTTGAAGTTCCTGTTCCTTAGCTGTTGATTCTTTTTACTTCTTCCTATAAGAATGCTGAATTTCGGCATTTTGGAGAGTTGCATGAATACAGAATTATTACTTGTAATAAATATATTTGAGTTTGTTAAGACTGCAAAAAATAATTTCACAGAAGCATACTGAGAATATATTTGATTAATGTGGCTGTATGATGATGTCTTTCATCATACATTTCAACTGTATGATGAAACAGTGAGGTAGTAAACCATTATTTGCTGTTTTATTTTCATTTTTACTACCTGAATGAAAAGCTGCTGGTAAAATGACATGCATAGTCCCACCTTTGTACATGTGTCAAATTACTTTTTCTTAAAAGTTTAAGTCAAAAGTGGTAAAAGTATTCAGAATGACCCCCTTTCTCAATGATGTTAGGTAAGTGTACCTAGATATCAACTTAAGCCTTGGCATTTTGTTGTACAGAAATATCGACTAGAATTTGAAGATGAAATTCCTATCCAGGTTCATGTGTTGTTCACTGCAACATACTCTTTTTCCAGCTGTGATTAAAAAAAAAAAAAATCTTACTTTTGCCATCAGTTTCAGAATGTTGCTGCAAAAGTAATCTTCCTAGCTGGCCCCCTTACCAGGCCTTCTTTCCACTTCTCTTGTAACCCTCCCATGGGTTTGGCACACCAGCTACTTTTCTGTGCACTCAAGGAGCTTTCACATTTTGTAAGGGAATTTTACATCAAATACCAACTCATACATTTGACATGTCACTACATTGGCTTCAACACTTGCTACACTGTCAAGTCAAAAAGTTTATGGATTTTCCAGATTATAAAGTGCTCTCTGTGAACATCTGCTCTAAAGAAAAAAAAAAAAAAACCCACAAAAAAAAAAAAAAAAAAAAACCAAAAAAAAAAAAAACCAAAAAAAAAAAAACCAACAAAAAACTGTAGAAAGTTGACTTTGTATACCAGACTGCTGACTTTTTGCACACAAGTTCTATCTCATTTTGTAGTGATTATTCTATCTTTTCCTTCATCATCTCTCAGCCTACCCTTGTAGGACAGATGCTCCAGCCCTCAGATCATCTTCAATTTCAACATTACAAAGCAATCACTTCTGTTAAAGAAGCATAGATGTTTGGTATTTAATACAGAATCATTGTCATTTGTTTGGAAAGACCTGCAAGATCAAGTCCAACCATTAACCTGACACTGGCAAGTCCACCACTAAACCATGTCCCTAAGTGTCACTTCTACACATCTTTTTAATACCTTCAGGAATGGTGACTCAGCTTTGACAATACTTTCTGTGCTGCCACAAAGATGGGCAGTGTCTGTGGCTATCAAGATTTATACAGATGATGGATATATAAATACACACACGTGCATATACACAGAAAGTTTGTATGAAAAGATTTAAACAAGAACATGCTATACTTACACATTATCACCTCTTACAATGTATAAGCCCAGCACTACTTGCTCAACTCCTTGTGAAGAACTGAACACTCGCTCATGGCTTTCATCCAAAATCAAATTTATGGTCTGATCAAAACCTTTGAGTGTTCCCTGAAAAAAAAAAAAAACAAACAAAAAAACAGGAAAAAAAAGCACACTCATACTGCCCTTTAAATTCTTCCTCTTTGCTGTCAAGGATATCTTAAACAGAGTGGCAAAATAAAGGTACTAGAGAACTGATGTTCTATTCAGGTTTTATTCTTTGGCTTAAATGCAAACAGCTACAGAATGAAATTTTACATGTAATAACTTAAATTTTAAAAGTAATAATTTAAGAAAAGCACACGTATTATACGTGTGTTCATGCTAAGACACACAAGTTTAAGCATTAAAAAAGTAAATTTTTCATTTTATCAACGATGTTCCTCTAGACAACTAATTTTACTATTTCTACACTGTTTTTTATATGGATGTTTCCAGAAAGTAAATAAATTATTAAATAAAACAAATAAAAAAGTTGGATTCTTGTGGTCAACAATATTGAAACCATTCCTACCATGCAATTTTAAGTGGTATCTCTCTGGAGGAGATTACCTTGTGTTTACTAAACTATTTTAAAAAGATAAAGTAAAGAATATAGTGTTTGGAAAATTGATAACATAAATTTACCATCACTAATTGTAAAACAGCCCTTCAAACCGCTGTAATATGCATTTCTATCATCTAACAATGAGTCATATATACCCATTCAAATCTTTATTGATGGGAAGTATCTTGTAGCACAAACACAACGTTCACCAGACTGACTTCAGCCAAGCAGATTTGGTGAAGCCAACAGTTTTCTCTTGCCAGAGGCTGCACAATGCTAAGTACAGACAGAAAAATACAATCCTCCTGCAACAATCATACTATTAAATTACACTCAGAACACAAAAGAATAAAAGATGGGGGCAAGTGATGCAAGGAAAAAAAAAACCACAGAAGCAATAAAACCAAAAATATTATACAGTCTAATATGTTAAGTTAGCCTCAGGTTTTCAGGTATAAACAGAAGCCCACAACAATTCTCCACCTAATGTTTTTCTACAGCCACAAGGAAAAAATGGTTTTAGCATGAAAAGCTGAAGATCTTACAGAACAAAGTGGACATTTTACATGGAAACTAAATTACTGAACAGAGGAGGAATGCATTTTTTGTGCATTCCCACAGAAAACCATTTCACTAAAAGGCCAGAGCATCTGCACATAGAAATCTATCAATGGAAAAAGCTGACATGACATGCAAGAAACAGTAGGTGTTCATAATTTTTTTTTAAGTTTTATGGGAATTATCCTATATTATATAGTTTAGTAGTGTGAATATGTGAGACTATCCTAACAACAGAGCTTCTTTATCGCCACAATGGAAAGTCTTTATTGGGGAAAATAAAATGTTAAAAAATGTAAGTCTTACCACAATCATTCTTCCATCAGAAGTAATTACTGCAACAGTACCTGGTATTTCATTAAGGAAACATTAAGTCATATCTGAAATAGAACCGTGAACATTTTCTGAAACGTTCAGATGTAATACAGGTTTTATGAGCCATTTAGAGCCTAAAAAGCAAACAAGTAGTTCTTTTAAACCAGCATGGTTGACAATATAGTATTCTTCGTTGACATCTCCTTGAAAGTTTTTCTTCACCCAACCACGGACAGTCATATACAAACATGAAATGCCTTAAAAAAAGAATAAACATTTGAGCTCACCTCTCTTACCATTACTAACTGCCCTGCCTCAACACTGAAACAACAGTTTCACCAACACTCTAAGTCCTTAAAAGACAGCCCTACAATGGTGATCTCCAGGCTAGCATTTTAAATCATATATTCATCATCTTCACTAATTCTAGGTTATTAGCTTACTATTTGTGAATAAAAATGAAAATGCCCATGGGTTACAAGGAGCACAAAAAAACTAGCACCAAAAGCGTTGTAAGAACCCCAGCTCATGGGTTTTGAGCAAGTGATGCGAAGCTGCTATCTAAACGCGTGTTTACAGCCCTTTAAGGGAGCAGGCCCGCCGCGAATCTGGCTTATCACGGGCAAAGCTCAGCTCGGGAGCACTGGGTGCTGCAGGGGACCCTCTTCTCCGAGGAACCTCCGGCCTGCCAGGCCAATTTCCCGTAAAGAGAAACCGACGCCACCAACAGGGACGGGCCCAAGCACCAGAACCGCGCTGCCCGGCCAGGTCCAGAGTCAGGACCCGGCTCAGGGTGGGGGGGGGCGGTACCCGCCGCCCCCGTACCGCGATCCCGGCGGAGGATACGGTTGATGTAGTTCTCCAGGGCGGAGGTCATGGCGGCCGACTCTCACCGCGAGGCGCCGCCACGTCCGGCGCGCGCCGCTGACGTGCAGAGGGGGCGCGCAGGCCCGGGGGCGGGGCTGGGCTGCGCGCGCAGAGAACGCGCAGGCGCTAAGGGTAGGAAGCGGCAAGGAGGTGCGAGAGGGCCGAACCAAGGAGCGATCGGGGGGGCTGCGGCTCCCCCTCCGCGGCATATGGCACCGCCCGCAGAGACGCCCGGCAGGGGCGGCCAGGGCGGGGCTTTGGTTTGGTTTGGGGAGGGAAGGTAAGGTTCATTCCCTGCAGCCAAGGGCTTCAAGGCCTTGCTGCGTGGTGTGGCGGCCACAGGCACAGAGATCAAGGGGTCATTGTCCACGTGGAGACCAGTGGCTAGTGGTGTCTCTCCAGGGGCCGGTACTGAGGCCAGCACTGCTCATCTTTCTAGGCGACATGGTCAGTGGGATTGAATTCACTCTCATCAAAATTGCTGATGGCACCAAGCTGTGTGGTGCCATCAACACGCTGGATGGAAAGGATGCCATCCAGAGGTATCTGGATAGGCTTGAGAGATGGTCTCGTGTGAATGTCATGAAGTTCAACAAGGCCAAGTGCAAGGTCGTACATCTGGTTCAGGGCAGTCCCAGACACACCTACAGGCTGAGTGGACAGGTGATTGAGAGCAGCCCTGTGGAGAAAGACTTGGGAGATGAAAAACTCAACATGACCCAGCCATGTGCACTTGCAGCCCAGAAACCCAGCCTGGGCTGTATCAAAAGCAGTGTGGGCAGCAAGCTGAGAAAATTGATTTTCCCCCTTTTCCTGAAACCTTGCCTGTGTCACAGGATCTCCCAGCAGAAGGAGCACATCGAACTGTTGGAGCAAGTCCAGAAGAAGGCCATGAAGTTGATAAGCGGACTGGAGCCCCTTCCTTACAAAGACAGGGTGGCAGTTGGGAATGTTCAGCCTGGACAAGAGAAGGTTGGATGGAGACCTCATAGCAACCTTCCAGTATCCAAAGGGAGTCTAAAGGGAAGCCAGCCTTTTTTTTTCAGGAACTGTAGGGACAGGACAATGAGTAATGGGTACAAACTAAAAGAGGGGAAATTTAAGCTAGATATTAGGAAGAAATTATTTACTGTGAGGGTGGTGAGATACTGGAATAGGTTGCCCAGGGAGGCTGTGGGTACCCCGACCCTGGCAGCATTCAAGGTCAGGTTGGGTAAGGCCTTGAGCAGCCTGGTCTAGTGGAAGGTGTCCCTGCCCATTGCAGAAGAGGTTGGGATCTTTAAGATCCCTTCAAACCTGTAAATTCATATGAGTCTTGCTAGTATGAGACCCATGTAATCCTCCCTTGGTTCTCTGTGGGCTGCTGGTGTGAAGTGGGCAGGAAGGAGGCCTGACTGCTGCTCTTCCACACAGCCACCAAGTTTCACACAGCTGCCTGCTCATTTCCCAGTCAGTGGGATGGGGAAAGGAATTGGAAGGATAAAAGCTGTAAAACTCTTGGGTTAAGATAAAGACAGCTTAATAGGGAAAGCAAAAGCTGTGCACACAAGCAAAGCAAAACAAGGAATTAAGTCACTGCTTCCTATGGGCAGGCAGTTGTTCCACCATCTTCAGGAAAGCAGAGCCTCATCACAGTAACAGTGACCTGCAAAATCAAATGCCATCATTCTGAACATCCCCCCTTTCTCCTTTCCCCCACTTGATGTACAGAGCAGATGTCATATGGTATAGAATATACCTTTGGTCAGTTTGGGTCACCTGTCCCAGCTGTGTCTTCTCCCAACCTCCCAGTTTAGATTGCCCCTGTCAGTACTAGTCCAACTTCCTTTTATTTCAGTAAAAGAAACAAATTGACAAGAGGTCCAAACTAGGACTTGGTGTCCAGCCCGTGGTTTAATTCCTTCAGGGAATACAGTTTCTGGAGAGGAGAATGCTATTGTTTATTATTCTAGTGTGCCAAGTATTTTCGTGTACGCTACAGCCATCTCAACCACAGGGAAAGCAAAATTAAAATTTTTAAGGCAAATTAGCCACAAAAAAAAAAAGTGTGTTCTTTGGCACCTCTGAAGGTACCTACACCAAAGTGGTCTCTGAAGAATTTGTCTAATGGCTCAGCCTTTATCAGAAACATGACAAGACATGTCAGAGAACAAAATACTTTTGGAATTGGGCATTGCATAATTCTCATCCCCTTAAGCTTTTATTATAAGAAGCTTAACAACTGCCACTAATGGTTACACCAGGACTGCAATAATTATTCTGTATTTCATGTAAGAGGCTAAAGGGTTTTTATGGGGGGAGTTGACATTTTCCTTTTCATACTCTTCTTTCTCTCTGTAAAGAGACATTCTCAAAGGCCAAGAACATGAGATCATTTAGATATAAGGATGTAGGATGAAATCTTAAAATACTTCAAGGACATTGCCACAATACTGATGTCAAGGATTTCTGATCCATCTGTTTATATTGAATGTCCCTGAGAATCAGAGAAGGGCTTTTAAAAAACCCTATTTTTATTTTATAAAGGAGAATTAAAACCCAAAGAGTAATGCCAGGCTCCTGAAATCTGGTGCCCAGGCTTTGCCAAACCGGGTGCTTAAAAACAGTTAGCACCCTCAGTATAAAGGAACTCTGAAAAGAGAATTCCTGGCTTCATCGACCCTTAGGCTCTTCCTGAAGGCAGGCGGCTCGGCCCTTCTCACAGCCCTGACTGAGGTACTGAGGTTCGCTCTGCTGTTTGAAGCCACCACTCAGAGGTACAAAACACCGCCACACACAGAGGAAATGGAGAACTCTAATTTAAACTCGTATCTTTTGGGGAGAAAAAAAAATATATTGCTTGCCTCTCCCCTTCAGGAGCAGGGTTTGGCAGGCTAAATTACAACCTGGGGGCACAATTTGAGTGGTTCTGTGGAAGTTGTGCCCCGTGTGGAGGCCGGAAGCTGTGGTTCGGCCGCGTGCCCAGCAGGGGGCGCTGCTGCCTGCGCGCCTCGCCGCAGCTCGTGCGCTGAGGGGAGGGAGCGGCCCGGCGCCGCCGAGGTCGCCGTTTTAAACCACAGCGAGTCACCTTGGCCTCCTTCACACAGAAAAATAGTTTTCTACCAGAGAATGGGATGCGTTTCCTTCTAAAGATGCCTGTGTTTCTCCAGAGCTTACAAAGCGAGCCTACTGTGACTAACTCAGACACGGATATTTCACAGGTTCACACTTGCATTAGACCAGGTACATTTTATTTCTGGTGACCGTGTAACATTGGCAACATTTGGGATCAGAAAACTGTAGCTAGCAGCCCTTTGCCCGTTCCTTCCCTTCAGTTGCTGCAGAGCTGCCCTTGGGGACATACTAAGTAATAGTAATGCCCATTAAGTTCTCAGCTGAAGAAACAAAAGACTCTTTAAAAAGCTTCCTTTTCTCTTACGTTGTTTAGATATAGCTTACTTGCTAATTACATTTGCTCCTGTAATTAAAATCAATTTATTTTGCAATTGATTCTCCATACGTTAAGGTTGCTATGGCAAGTGATTGCTGTATGACATGCTTTCTGCAGAATGTGTGACCAACTAATCATGCCCTGTGGTGCCTGCACACTTTCCGGCTTCCTTAAAGTCTTAAAGGCAGGAAGGAAATCCTGCAATGGTAGTTGTAAGGTGTATGTGCAAGCAGTTGTGCGCAAAATTGTTACCTAGCCTAAGGCTGGTAGAATGGCTGAGTAAAGGCTTTGCCTCTAGTCACTGTATATCGTTTATCAGTTTTACATCTCCTAAACCATGCAAGCTGCTGGTGGCTATGCTTTCCTAAGCTACTCAGAAGTAGCAAGGTTTTACAGAGCCAGCTGTGCTGAAGGAGGAAATGGCTTTGTGATGCTCTTGTGAGAAGAGGGGTCTGACCACTATTGCTGTGCCATGGCATGTCAAGCCATGTCCCTGTCAGATCAGATGGAAAGGTGCAAGACTTACTCTTCCAGTTTCCTTGGAAGCTGAAAATCTAGTATAATCACCTCATGACTGCTGGAACAGAGCTTTAAAGAATTTAGTATAACCAAACCCCCCAAATTAGTAACATCTGTCAGCCTGCTCAACTTGCAGGCCTTGGTTGCTGCTCAAGAAAAAAATAGCTCCTGAGGTAGGGAATAATGGAGTGGTACATACTGAAGAAGAAGAATCAGGCGGTATGTACTTCACAAGAAAACTAAGCATCCCTAAATCCCACACATTTAATTTACTTAATCCAATAGCCTTTCTAATACTTTCTGGGACTCAAAGTTTTAAATCTCTGATTTTCACCTACTTGCACAGAATATCACTTCATAGAAAGAGCTTAGCTCTTTAGCTTGTCTTTAGTTTATACACCCAAGCTAGCTAAACATGATTAATTACGTGTTCAGTTAAAACACAAACATCCCTTCACCTCTGCTTTATTCCTCTGAAACTGTAGAAACTTTAGGGCCCATTATATGCAAAGACACAGATATTTTTTTTCTGGTAGCTGGAGAAAATCAACAAGATCTCGGTGATCTAGCATGACTAGCTGCAGTCTAAGCTGAGATGCGTTTCATGTATATTATTGTATCAAATGACAGGCATTTGCAATTAAACAACTGGAAAATATCATAGAAAGTTAACAGTCTGAAAAGGGTTGGTAGATTGTCAATGTGTCACAATGCATTAGAAACAAATCTGTAGCATGAGTTCTCAAAGTATTTTTTATTTGTCTTCAGAAATTCATTAACAAACACCTGATCTAAATTTTGTTATGATAGCAACTGCTGCTATGGGAAATATTGAAAAAAATTACTCAAAGTGCTCCTGTATATGAGAAAGTGCATATTTTCCCCAGCAATTTTTGCTAAAGTATGCAAAATACTATAACAATCTTAATGAGAATATCCCTACTTAATGTGTTAGCATAAAAAATAACTTTGCAGGTTTCTGTTGGCAGGAAAACAAACTCTTTTCCATTTTCCTCCCTTTTTTTTTTTTCTGAAGAAACTGTTAACAGCTGTAGAAGTTCAGTGCCATTATCCTCTTAGCTAATAATTTTAGGGGATGTTGCAAACTATTGGTAGGGAAAATGGAATTGCTAATGGGTCATGTACCCACTACAAAACAACAGAGCAAATGGATTCTTGGTTTTGGTTGCTCTAAGCAGAGCATAAAGATAATTCTGTTGAACATAGAATAAATAATAATCTTCAAGTAACTGACAATTACTAATATGTCATAGAATCATTTTTACAGTCATAGCTGAAATTGCATTTGCTAAATTGCTTTCATGAAGCAGGCTTTTTCTTCTGATAGATTCCCTTCTTCTCAAAGTATAATTCATCTTCCTATAAAAGCACTGATCCTAATCTTTTGTCTGAGTTAAGATGACTAGATCTTGTAGTTTTAATTATAAAGTCCTTTATCTTAATACTCTGCAGAGATGCCCATTTGACCCCATTCCACTTCTTGTTTCGTATGCTCTGTGGCACATAATCATCATGTAAAAGAAACAGCATATGGTCAAAGGGCTCTGTTCAGAGGTGACTTACATGTTGCCTGCTGCCAGATATAATGTAGATTGAACTAAAAAATCAATATATTTCTGCTTTGTAATTTATATAGCATCATTATTTTTTGAAGTAGGTTATCCATTGTACCACAGAGCAGTCTTTTGGCACCAAGACCTTTAAACCAGTTATGGAAGTGGAGAAAGACTATCCTGCAGATTTTGTCCTGCCAAGAAGCGGTGTTGGAATCCTTGCTGGAAATGATAATGAAAAATGATCAACAGGAAAAGAAAATAAATAGGACTACCTGCTTTCCTTTAATAGGCACTGTGTTTTTTCTGATAAAAGGCATAAGACCAAAAAGCAGCAGGAGGCTATTTTTCTTATCAGTAGGCTATGCCATGAAAAGCAAAACTTGAAGCACAAGAAACAGAATTGCACCAACAGAATGAAGAGAGGTGGCACACGAGGATGGCAGATGCTTTTCTTTATGCAGAGCCTTGAAGCAGGCTGTCTGTTTTGTCATTATTCCTAGCCTAGGATTTTGCAAGCTACTGCTTCAGCTGGATATTTTCTCTTACTACTTCCAGGAGCTCCTTGGTAATCACAGCTGGCATCCTTGTTCACTGCCAGAGTACAAGCTTTTAGGCACTCTCTTCATGTCCTCTGGTTCATGTTTCTGCTGGCACTTGAGATACCTTCTAGTGATGAGTCTTTTTAGCTGCTATTGTTCAGATACTGAGGTTGGTTAACAAATGGGGAGAAAAAACAGCTTGAAGTGAGGTAATTTGAGCTTTACTGAGGATCTTGCTTGTCCCAACTGTGGTAGCTCATGATTCACTCAGGTGAGCTGCTGACGCCAATGGCAGGCTCAGCACTGAGGCCTTTGGTGTGAAGAAGAAAACTCTATATGCTGCACTCTGGAATCTCTGCTGCAGCTAGCACAGGGCTTTCTGAAGGGGAAGGAGGAATTCTGATTACAGACATGAACAGATGTAAGAGCAAGTGACAGCAGGAGAAAGCCTTTTGGTTGGCTTTCTGTTTGTACAGTTGGTCCAAACTGGGGAACACCTTTGTAAAAAACAAAAAAATCCCCAGGGCTTTGGATCATGACAAGATGGAATTTTCTTCTAAGTTCTTGTTTGAAGAAATATTGTCATGGGTAAAGCTTTTTGTTTGAGGCAGATCAGCTTCAACAGAGCAGGTTGCACAGTGCTTAGGGGTTTTTCCCCTTTTAATTGCAGAAAAAAATTGTTCTTAGATTATCATGATCACACCCAAAGCCTAATTATGACTCTGGAGTGATGGATGTCACAGATAAACTCTGTGAAATTTCTGGCCTATTTGTATTGGTATATCTAATGCCTAACCTGAAAGTACTAGTTGATTTTGCAGCTCTATAGTGCTGTAATAGGTGAGGGGGGAAATGACGAAAGGCCTTAAGAAGTGTCCTTCTGTTGGAATCTTACCTGCTTACCCAGCTCTGATGTAGAAGGGTTACCATCACTGCACAGTATCGCACATGAGAGAAGAGCACTGTCTCAGAGCACAGTGCTAACCACTGGTAACTTCTGCCTTTTCATTATCATCTGCTGCGCTATTGCATTATTGATTAATGCTGCTGAAAGCTGTCTTATGTTCTTACTGAAAGACACTTGATATATCAGCCACATCTAATTGAGCAGCAAGAGGAATGAATGAAATACCATTCATAAGCCCTCCCTTTATAGTCATTGACAAAAATATGTATGTCACTGAATATTGAACCCATCCTGAAGGGACAAAATTTCCAAATATAATGCTGGGGTTTTTTATATTTTACTCAATTTCTGCTGGATATGGTGCTGCTGTTGATGTTCTGGAGAGTCACATGCTTCATTCATTGTAGAGACTAGAAGTACTGTTTCCATTTAGTTAAGCATTACCATGTCTCAGAATGATTGGTAAATATTATTTTAGTCATGTACTAAATCTGCAAGTTAAACTACATAGATGTTCACTGAAATAGCAGAATTTCTTCTGAATTCAGTGGTGGAACTATAAATAGAAATTAGCTAATTTTTAAATACTAGTATTACTATGACTCCAGAAGGCATCAGTCAATATTAGAGCCTCATTATGGTGAACCCTCTGCACAAGCATGTGAAGAGAGAGTTCTGGCTACAACTGCCTTGCATAGTGAATAGTCAAGAAAAAGTGTGGAGGGAAGAAAATATTCATGTCTCCATTTTGAAGCCATTAATAACATGCCTTAACTTTTGTTCAGCCCAGAAGTGGTTAGACAGACTATATGATCATTAAAGCCCCCTTCCACCTGAAAATAATCTATTCTGTTTTATTCTATAGTATTTTACGTACAGAATGCAAAGAAAAGTAATTTGCCTAGGGCTGCTGTGTTCCACCAGTAGAAAAAAAAAAATCAGATTTCTGAACTATGTTCTAGGCAATTTCTAATAGTTTATTTTACAACATCCTTTTGGTCTTTGAGGAAGGCTTCCCTACTTCCCCCTCAGCATGTAATTTGATACAGAATATGTAAGATCATTCCCCATCTTGCCCCTTCTCATGTCCTTTCCAGAGACTTCAGTACTTTGCTAATCACTTTCATTCTCTTTCAGCCTAAGAAAGAGAAGTTCCAGAGTGGAATTTGGATGCTACCTGTGACGTCAGTAACTATTATCATCTGCCTCACATATTTGTCTGACTTTAAATAATCAAACAAACAAACAACAAGATAAATACAGGCATCTGAAAGAAATCATTAGAATGGAAATAATATTCATTGCCATTCCTGGCGATACAGGCATGACATATTAGGGTGTTTATACATCTTTCAAAAATGGTTTGCAATTCTTTTATGTCAAATAAGTGATAGGGCAGGTACAACTCTTAGGCAAAAAAGGCCACTGCAAATTAAATCACAGTATCAAGATAAGACTGTCACTAGGGAAGTCTCTGCTGCCCTGAAGCTAATGTGCAAAATCTGTTTTTGCAAGTGCTTTCATATTTTTGTTCTTTATTATGAACATATATAGCATGTAAGCATTTTTTGTATTGGCTGACTCTGGTATTTTGTAGTCACGATTGTGGTATTTAAACAGATGATCTGTTCTGCACATGGAAAAGGGGCTGTGTTAAAGAGGAAATAATTTTAAAAAGAATTGCTATTTTTTGGCAAGAGGATGTTATGTTTATTTTTCAAAGAACATACTCAGTGTTCATTATGTTCATGTACAAAGCCATGATGATTTGAATCTGATTTCTATTCCATACCTAGGAAGCATTATCGCTGTGATAGAAATGCAAGTATGCTATTAAATTGCAAAGTTCTTACATGCATGAAGTCTCATCTATTTCAGATGCTGTATAGCATCAGTTCCCAGTTCACTCTAGGAGGTGTGATTACTTAGATTAAATGAGCAATGTCACTTGAATAGCAAGTTCCTTAAACAATGAGGATCTTTCTATAAAACTTCATCATATTGTTAACATCCAAAATGCATTTGGTATGGTAAAACAGCACATTGCTGTTGGTTAAGAAAATTCCTTTCAAAGAATTTGCCTGACAGTGATTTTTAAAACACATTTCAAGACTTTCTGAGAATCTTGAAATGCAAACATGACACAATTGTGTTATGAAAACATGTTTGATGAGGTGAAAACAATGAAGATTTGAGGGGAGTGAGTATTAATGTTATCTCCTGAATAAATTAAGAATCAATACATTTCTTGATGGAGAGCAAGATTCAAGATGAAGGTGACAAGGACAAAACAAAAGAAGCTGTAGAGATGAGAATTAATCCAAACAGATGCTAAGGCAAGGAGGAAGCACTTGCTCTCTGTCTGAGATCTTCTTTAAATTTGCTTCCATAGGATATGATGGAATTGCATAAAGTTCTATTTCTGAGCTCCATGGTCAAGGCACTGGTTTGACATAATAAAGGAAGCTCTCTGCCTGTGATCTAAAGATAGGTAAGTAAAACCAGTCATCTTTTGTTTCTGTTTGGCCATTTTGGTGACTTCTGTTTCTATTCAGCAACATTAATTGAGAAGTATAGTGCCCCAGGCACAATTTCCTACCAGCAGATGGATCCTCTGGGGGTGTGGTATGGCTATCAGGAGATATGAAAAGTTAGGTAGGATGATCGGACCATGAAGGAATCTTAATACACCCTTTCACTTCTCCTTGCCCACCAACTTCAATAAATCAGTGACAAATGCTGTTTAGAAAACAGCCAATTTAAAACAAAATTTTATTTTCGTCCTTTTCATTATATGAATGCTAAGCAACACCTACAATGAAGGAAATTGTGGAGAAGCTGTTGTTTCCTTTCAGACACATTTCATAGAGTTCCATTAAAAAAAAAAAAAAAAAAGGTTAAAAGTCTTTGGTAACAAGTCTAGCCTAGAAAGTTTCCACAGCAGCTTTCCATGATGGTTTCAAAGTGATTTATGTTGACAAATTCAAATATCAGCAGAAACCGTGACTTCCATAGGTATAAAGTGACTCAGTGTGATATCGTGGTGATAGCACTGTGATACCATGGTGAAAAAACACACAGGAACTTCTGTTACACTTGTGTGAATAGGTGTGCAGAACAAAAAAACCTCATTGAATGTCAAAGATGTGATTCTGTCAGAGGTATTAGCATATCTGGTCTGAGATGATGATATAAATTGGGCAGCATCTTTTGATTTAGTAGGTTTTTCATAGTTGATGCTTTCTGAAGCTGTGTGCCAAACAGAATATCACTGTCTTTCAATTCATTTAAAGCGGCAGATGGGGAAGACCTATCACCCTTCCCATGTGCCATGGCCCAAGCATGTCCTGAAGAAGACAGTGAAATGTGTGCACATTGGCTATCATGTCATCCCAGGAGGCACAACTCCCAGGCTAGACTGTAATCCTTATCACATGTACATCAATAATTCCTTTCTTTTCAGTGGAGTTTCACTGCTGTTGTGAGGAACATCAGCTACAATTCCTGACTGTTGGAAAGCAACCAGAAATTTGGTTTCTATAGGTGAAACAGTAGTTTAAGACAGCAGATTCACTAAGTCTTTGAATATCAACAGGAAGCCTAAGTCTTATGGCTTTAAACTTTATAATTTTAATGTAGCCTTATTTTTAAAATGGAATTCATTCATGTTACCACTGTGTAGTAATGTTTTACAGGCACTGTTAATTCTTATCCAGGATTACAAATATGCCTAGGAATGAAATGGAAGTAGATGTTATGGTATTAATTTATGTATTTTTGAAAAACATCGAAGTCACATAACCTTATGACTAATGATTTCATTTAATTGTACAGTTCTACATTTCCATCTTCAAAGAAATCTGCAAACAATGACTAATTAATCCTTGCAGCAGTGCTTTGAAATAGGTAGATAGATGTAATTAATTCCATTTAACCAATTCCTTGCCCAAGGCAATACATTGAATCAATATTTAAACTAAGAGGTCATTCTTACTCTTTGGTCATTTTACTAAACTAGCAGTTCCCAAGTTTCCTTGCTGTGATAGTTTAGATGGACGTATGCTTTGGCCTGTGCCAGATCTTCAGTTTCTATCTTCCACCTCTCTGCCAAAATGCTTCTTGTCCCTCTTCCTCTCAGAAATTACTTCCACTCCAGTTAAACCACATGAGAAATGTCCTACTTTTCACCTCCAGAATCCCGTACCTGACTTTTCCTTGCTTATTCATATTCCTCCTTAACCAACTCCTTGCACCCACAGTCCTCTTCCCCCAAGTTTCCTGTCTTCCAGGTGCCTTTGCCCCTCTCTGGTGGATCCTTGCTTCTGTGCTTGGAGTGCACATAGCATCCCCTAGTGAAAGACCTTCCCCTGCCCTTGGCACCCTCCAGTAGCCATGAGGAAGCTCTGCTAGTGTAGCTGCTTTTCTCTTCTAGCTGGCTCACTCTTGTAGGGTGAGCAGAGAGAAGACTGATGGTAAGCCTTGCACCATTACAATAGTACACACTGTTCTCACAGGTCATGGCCCATACCAAGGTGCAGCCTGCAGTTCATGTGTCTGTTGTTCTAGGCGGAAGTTTCTGAAAGGCTTTGCGGCACATTGTGAGTCACAAAAGCAGTTTATAGGGTCAAGGGCAGGCATTGTCATTCAGGTAATACTGACATCTAAGGAAGTTCATGAGTATGGAACCAAAGAAAATCTTATATAGTGAAAAAGAATACTACTTGCCTTGAAAATAGACTAGTGATAATATTGACTGGAGTGAGGCAGGTCTGAGCACCGTAGGGACCAGCAGGGATTGCAAAATAACAATAGTTGTCTGTTGCAGACTGTGATAATGTCCTGATTTTACAGAAGAAACTAATTCTGCATTACATGTAGTGATGGATGTGGTGCAAGAAAAAAGAGGAAAAAGCAATGAAAAAGGAGATTCCCATCTCATATCATCAAAGACGGGCACAAAACCCTGAGAAATGGTGCCAGAACCTAGACTTCCCACTGTGGTTGTGTTTAAGATCTAGTCAATCTTATTTAGCTATAGCTTTTCTTGTAACTTTAGATAATAAAGCCAGATTTGTATTTGTGCTTTATGTAATATGTCAGACTAGAATAGGTATTCACAGTGACTATAGGGGGTCTGCTCCCCAACAAATTAGTGAAGGGACCAGAAGTATTCCTGCAGGCAGCTGATCTGACTGGCCTCAATTTGAGCTGCCAAACTTTTTTTGTATTTGTCATTTCCTTTAATTTATAGAAAATGTTATGTCTTCATGTGACTGCAGGAGAGAGAAAAGAAGAGGATACACAGAGAACCTGGAATTCTTCAGCAGCATTGCACAATACCTAAGGATATATTCTAAACCTGATGCACTATTGCAAAAGCTCTGATTTATCTCAGCATTCCTAAAAATGTAATTTTCTGTGGGTGAGACTGCAAGGCTATGACTTCTGCTTGTTCCATTTCCTTTAGAAAAATGTTTGATGCTCTGCCCCTTACTTTCAGGCTCTCTGCAGCTGACTGAAAGGGCAGATAGCTTCCTAAAATAGCTTGACTCAAACACAAATTGACTGAGCTATGACTACATAGAATGTTATGTGGTGCAGAAGGCCAGATAGATGATCATAATTGTCCTGCTTGGCTTTGGATCATTGGATTTACTTGGGTACTAAGTCTCTCCATTCAGCATGATTCAAGAGAGTAAAATCCAGATCTCTATAAAACAGGAATTGTCCATTCAGCCAAATGGAGAATGGCTGAGTATAGACATATGGCAAATTCATTTTTTACAGGCTGTTGATAATCGCAAAGAACATGTAGTAACAGAACAAATCAGCATGATGGTGGAGGTTCCCCCGCCACCCACAGTGGGTGATATTTTGGGGCATATAAACAGGAGTGAGTTGCAATAACACATGCCTTTCAATCTGAGTAATTTTCACTGAAATCCAAGATGACTGGATGCACAAAGCCATAGTATTCTTTCTGGTTTAAAATAATTATGTACTGCAAATACATTATGTACTGCAAATACTTTATATACTGCAAATACATGCAGGAGAATGCAACTCACTTAAGGACTTGTCTTGGAGGAAGTAACTTAGTGAAAATATGAATGACTGTCAGTTTCCTGACATAATTCAAATGTTAAATGACAGATAACCTGAGATCACCTAAACTGGATGGCAAAGCTTTATTGTATGATGCTGTTAATGAAATATTGCTTCCCGACAATTGAATTTTTTTTTAACATCTATTTTGAATGCTGCTGTTCTGATATTTTCTCTTGCACTTACATGACTCTACAATTGCCTAAGTTACATAGAATAAATGTAGTGGTGAAGATTTGTTGTATAAGACCTTGAAGGAAATCTTCTTCCAGTTTAGGAGCACATTTTTTTTGATTTCTGAAATTAAGGACCTGAGAGCAGCTGATGAGCACAAGGCAAAAGCCTAGCCCCACTGAAGTGTTGCCAGGTACTTCCCCTGTAGTCGACAGAATCCTTTAAGAAGATAACTGCAGAGATATATTTGGTGTTCTGTCTCTCTCGAATGGAGAGGAGAAAATGAAATGTTGACTTTTCATTATGCAGATTTTGCAGGCAGTTTACTGTGTTTAATGAACTCTTACAGCGTATGCTAATGAGCACTTCCCAACCCTCTCTCCACAGAGCTGGCACACAGTAATCACATGTTTTGTGTTTCTGTGCTATGTAATGGCTGTCTCTGCTCATAGAAACATAGCCCTCAAAACTGAAACAAAGGTCCCTAAAGGCTTCACTTTGCCAATGGTTAGATCTGTCTCCACCTCTCAGGCCAGGACATGAGAGACTGACTGGTGGTGTCTCCTCAGCTTTAAACCAGGCCAAAAGCTAGGTAGTAAGTAGTAAAGTCTGCTGCACTTTCTGTCCTACAGCAAAGACTAAGCAAGATCGTTATTCCATTTTGTGTAGGTTTTCACCTTCAGAGTCAAAGAATTCATGGAGCCTTGAGCTCCATCTCACTAGAGTTACTTTGCTACTGGAATTGAGGTACTCCTACAGTACCAGTTCAGGTAAAAGGAAGCATATTAAGCACCTTCAGTGAAATTCAGATCATTGCCAAGACACATCCATCATTAGAGTGCCTTTTAAAGTCAGCTATGCATAACCACAGGCTTTTATAGATCTCCTTTTTGCTTCTCATATGTTTGACATAGTACTTCCATTCCTTCCTTGTATTTCTTTCTTAATATGTAATTGTGTCCACATTTGTTTGTTAAAGAATGTTTGTTATTCAAAGCCTATAGATAACTGCATGATAGCTTCCTGTCTCTTAGCATAAGAGTACTGGTGCTGCTCAGGTTACATCAGAGTATGAGCAAGAAACTTTGTGATCAAGGCAGTGGCTAGAGTGCCAGGTGGCAAGTGTTTATGCTGAGGACTGTTTTTATCCATATATACTACTAGTCCCATCTTCATTGTGGGACTGGTATTTGACAAGTCATTGAAAATGTTTTAACTATCCTATCATTACTTGGAAACAAAAGGTGAACCTGAACTTTCTAACAACTGAAATGTCTTTCACTGTGACAAATGGTTCATATCTATCTATCTATCTATCTATCTATCTATTTATCTATCTATATCATATATAATATCTACATGTATACCTTATGCATCAAATAAGTATGCATGTACATCCACATATATAAAGTGCATACACTGGCATTGCCTCCAACAGTAACTTCCGCTGATCCAGACAAAACTGTAAAAGTATTTTAAGGAATGGTTCAATGGATTTAAGTTGCCAGCTTTGAGAATTGCTAAGCGTGCATGCTTAGTACACTGTAGAGATCAGACTCTTTAATTATCATAAGTTGAATCCATAAAAGTGAGAATATCTCATACCAGTAGACACTTGCAAGTTTAGTTCTCACAGACCTGCTAGATTTTGCAGTCAGCAGGTCTGCAGATGAAACTGTTCAAAGTCCAGATTTTCAGGGAAGCTGTTCCCTCTCTTAAACCAATCCTGTGACTTACCTGGTGAATTGAAGACCTGATTTAGTTATAAAGAAATCATCTTCTCTTGTGCTGGGATGGGCTGCAATTAGATCAGCTCTTCAAATCACTGCCTCATTATGCTACTCCAGTGTAAAACCAGGTAGAAACGTGACAAGGCATAAGAAAGAGATTTAACTCCTAGGTGGATATAGGCTTTCATCCTCCATTTCTAGTGTCTCCTGTGCCTAAGAACAACTTGTCTTTCTCTTGGTTTTGCCCCCAGCCTGTTATGTTTTTACCTGCAGTGTTCTGCAAAAAAGATAATAAATGTGTAAAATACTGTAGAAGTGACATAAGAAATAAATTAGATCAGTGCTGCATCCCTTTATTTTGCTGTGAATCAGTTTCAGCTCAGCCTGACTAGAAGTTCTTTAACAGTACCTGGCCATCTCTTCTCCCATGAGCCTGGAAAACCTCTGTGCTCTCCACTCTGCTGGAGGTTTTGAATCTCAGCATTGTCTCTATGCATGCTGTAAGCAAGCCAGAGACTTACCTGCAGAAAAGCAAAGGCAGAAATTCCTGCAGTTGAGATGATTTTTTTCACTTTTGCTCCCAGTCCTTGCAAAACCATGTGATATTTACTGATCCAACAAGTCCATAGCCCCTCTCCAGGAAATAAAATGGTAATATATTCTTATCAGTGATGAAGGACATTGAAATACTGTAGAAGAAGTGGAAAAAATGGGGATATTGTGTAACAATGAAATAAATCAAGCTACCTGAGTTGCTCAAGCTACAATTTCAAACTTTCATGTAAAAGAGTTTGTGTTGCAGCTTTATTTTGCCTGCTGTGCTAGAGGGAATAAGAATATTTAGGAATTTTTACAATCATTTGCTTCTTCAGCAGCAACATAAGTCAATTTATGTTTTGCATAAATTTAAAATACTTTTGTCCATCTGTTTTCTTCATCAGTGGTGGCTTTAAAGAAATACCACTAGAGGGCAAGCTGACAGCTGTAAGCCATCTGAATTTTGGGACTTCAGTCCTCCAGATGACAAGGTTGATGGGAAATTATTAGCTCCAGCGGTGCTAAAACTAACCCTAAAGAATCCATTCACGTCCTCGAATTCTTAAAAACTCCTCCAAAGCCCTTAAATATGGAAAAGAAGCTATTTCATTTAAGCTAAGATGCTATTAAAAGATTGTTAAATGTAATTTTAAAAATTATTTCTATCTTGTTGGTCAGTTTTATAAAACAAGAATATGCAAGCATCACATCATATGTCCTTCTGAAACTGTCTGGAGTTTTCTAATGTAAATAAATGGCAGATCTTAGCAATTCAGTTATAGTTAAATAAGGTATTTCAACATACATACAACATATATATACACACATCTATCCTTGCCTACAAATACATTTACCTTTACATTAACAATATAGATGGAGTGCTGACAAGCATAAAAAAGCTGAATCTGATTCCTAATACTGTTTTATTGTTCCCTAGAGCTTCAGAAAGCACTTTAAAAAGCACCTAATGCAGTCCTACAGCCAGAGGCTTAGAGCTTGTTAGATGCCATAAACAAAGCCATAGTGGTCCTGATCGGTGCTTGAATGAGAAGCCTCAGAGACAAGAAAGGATCATGCATCTGTGGGATGCATGTATTTTTTTGCTTATAATCCTGCTACTTCTTCAGTTTCCCACAGAAGTTCTTGTGTTTCAGTTTGTTCTCATCATGAAACCTTTGTTTCCTTTTCTCCTTACACTTCAAAAAGAAAATTCTATACAAACAGTCAGAAAAATCCTACATTACCAGCTGGTATTCTAAACACTACGTGCATAAAGCTCCAAAGGAAATAATAGGCAGTGTTTATAATGAGGTCTTTAGCATTTGGATGCTGTGGGTATCATCTCAATTACCAAGTTACTGTGCCCTCGACCTGGAGCCTTTCCCCTCTAATTTTGTCCCACAAGTGCAAGTAGCTGCAATAACATTTTTATTGTTACACTTATGCATATTTTCTTTACAAGTCCCTAAACAGACTTCATGAGGCATACAGCATGTTGATATAGTAAAGGGGTTTCCTCCAGCAAGAATTGTACATTAAGCCTTGGAAAAAAATAAAACTTTCAACAAAAATTTTGGAGGCTTCCTCCTAGTGGAACACCCTAAAACTTTGAGCTTTTCTTGCATGACAGAGCGAGCCTGTAACTCCTGCCTGTCCCTACACCAATACCCTTTAAATCCTGAACCTGGTGTGTCAGGTCTAAAATAAGTAGACTTTGGTGTCTGGTAGGTTCTCATGGGCAGATCCTGTTGGCCACAAATCCAGCTGAGAGGGCTGCCGTTCTGCACAGCTCAAGTCTCAGAGGAGCTCCAGAGCCCTGAGGGCCAGCCAGTTCCTGCACAGCACAAACATAGCGACGACACCTGCAAGGAAGGTTGCATGAGGCCCCTTTCCTAAGAAGGTGACATCCCTGGGACTTGGGAAAATGAAATTATGGAAGTAGGGGTGTTGAAGTGGGGGTGAAAAGTCAGACACTTCTGATTTTTAGGACAAAGTGGGCTGTGCAGATGTTATTTGTCCTGTTTGTCTTTTGTCTTGTTGTTGCTCCCTCAGCTAATCTGACTGTTGGTTACTGTGGAGCCATGAGAGGCACAGTCAAGGGATGCAAACAGAAACATCCTTATGATCCAAGAGGAGGAAGGGGATCCCATTCAAGAGACTCTTCTTTATGAAATCCTGAGAGATCCTCATTTGCTGATGGAATCCTGCAAATAGTGATTGCAGTGCCCTGAGAGGTATTAGTGGCATTGGGGACCAGAAAGCTCTTAGAAGCTAGCACAAACCCCAGAGGAGCCCATTGGTTTTGGAAGGCTTCTGTAGGACTGAATAATCTATTTGATGGAAAACTGCACAGCTAATATTTTTCGAAGGAGCTAGATTTGGAATAGGCAGGATATGGCACAATTATCTGGCTTGACTCTGCAGTGGATGAAACTTCTCAAGTTATTTGGGGAAAAGTGTTTCTTTAGTTTCTGTGATTTGAAGTATTCTCTATAAAAGTGTGCATCGCCACTGTTAATCATGCATATTTAAATAGCTGTGTGCCCAGTACATTAGGTGGCTATACAGGATAGTGTTATCTTATCTAATGATGATCTTTATAGCTAGTTGGGTACAGCTAGTTGCATTTTCAAAAGAAGTATATACAGACACATGCACAATCTGTGAGAGTTTTTCAGTGACTTATTATTTAATTTTGCAGGTAATAATTAATTTTCTTTTTTTGTCCAGTTTCTCCATTTATCCTGTATTGTGGTCTACCTGTTACTAAATAATGCTAATCACTGAAGTTCCTGACAATGCACCAGTGGAGGTGTTCTCAGGACAGCATTCCAAGAAAAGACAGGGAATAATGAAACTCACAAGACACCTGGTTTTATTTTCAAACATAAAATTATGAGATTCAGAGAAAATGTCTTGTCTTTCAGGTTTTCATATTTCATAGAAAAATCAATGCAGCATGAATAACAGACCTTGGAAAATTAACCAAAGTTCCATTTTTCTATGAAAAGACTGCTTCAGTAGAAATATTTTCATCAAGCTGTTAAAAGCATCAGCCCCCCTGCAGATACAGTGCTCTGCTCTGAGTGGGAAAAATGGGTGTGGACTCTTAGACAGTCAGGTTCCAGCAGAAGTTTGTCTTCATGCAAATGTCAGTCCCTTGAACTCTACTGAAAGTTCTCACTCTTTAGGAGATCTGCTTCCAGCTTACAGCTCTTAACTCTCCTTTTGCTTACTCTCTCTCTAAGTTAATAAGAAGCTATTTGCACTTTATGGCCAAGATGCTGCTCATATAATTGATCCTCATCTTCACCATTTATATCAGCAACAAAGTATACATTATCTTTTTGTAACACTTGCTTGAATTGAGCAGTGGTTTGCATCTAACATTTTTTTATGTTAATGATATTTTTGCAATTCCTTTCATAGTATAAAATAGTTAATTATCAATCATGACAATCCTGCAGTGGATAAAGTATTTCATGCTAGTCTTTATTAACCCTGTTGTCAAACAGCAAACAAAAACTATGACTGGTCTCTCTTAGTTCCTGTTGCTTTGGAAGCTAGTTACATGTCTTCATTTGTAAATTGCCAGTCTTTTTTTTTTTTTTTTTTTTTTTTTTAAGAGATATTTAAAAACATCTTGGTTATTTTGTTTTTTGGGTTTTTTAAAATCTTTCTTTCTTCTTTTCTTTCTGCATTATCATTAATATGCTACGTTTAAGAGCTCTATTTCAAATTGGTAGGCTACAGCTTCTGAGTCTTCTCAGTCAACCTTCTGAAAGCTAATTAACTCATAATTCAATTTAGAGCAGGATTTTATCAACAGAAATTCATAATCAGAGAGGAAGGATGGAGTAATGACTAATGAAGTTTTTTTCCAAGGTCTTTACCAGTCTTCCTTGGTAACCTTAAAAAATCTGTGTAAAAACTCTTATTTTCTTTTCCTGTGTCTGTTTTGTCTAGAGAGGAAACATTTTGGTCAAGGATTATCACTGTACATGAGAATGACTTCAAAGTGCAGATGTCCTGATAGTATTCTTCAAATATGTCTCACGTTGCCTTTGAGTCAGTAATGGGTCTCTGTTGCTTTTCCTAACATAACCAGTTTAGAATGGGTCCTCTGTTACTTAAGGTCTTGCAAGTAAGAAAGTAGAAAAAATGGAAAATCTTTCATAGTCCATGGTAATAAATTCTCCACTATAAAATTCTAATGTAGTATAATTGTGACTACTTAATTGTAGTTTTCAAATGGCATTTTCATTTGTTTTAAGATGCATCTGTCTAGTTAATGAGAAGGAACTTACATGAGTATGAATTAAGTCCATGAAATTTTTAAAAATAGTTGTTCTGGGAGACAAAATGTAGAACAGGTGCACATCAATCCCATGACTTTCCCTGTAAGTACACTGTTAAAAACACATCTTTATCTAACATCTAGTAATTGCCTAGCTAATGTCAAAGAACTGTTATAGTGCTTTGTCTTCTGTAGCATACTCAGACATACTGAGTTATTTTTACATTAGAAGGCAGCAGGGAGTCTTATTTTAGTACTACCTGTTCGCCACAGTGCAGAATTTCTGGCATTATTCTGAAAAAGGCTGTTTTATTTTTGTCAGGAGTTGAAACGCTTTTGAAAGTTACCAGGCTGACAATTCTGGAGACTGACATCCTGTTTTTATCTGTTGGATGAGTACAACACTGGCAGTGACTGCTCAAGCTGTCCTGCACTGTTCTATTGCCATCTACTCCAGACACATGTAGAAGGCCCACCCATAAAAAGGAGAGAGACAACCTTCATGACTTCATATTGGAAACAGTTCTGCAGGGTTTCTAAATACTGTCATCTTCTGTTGGAATGACATTCACACCACCATGTTTATTTACATCTGTCTTGACTGGTACCAGTTGAAGATAATTAAGTCCATTGAAATAAGATATTTTCTCCCTAATTTTTGTATAGCCAATACAGAGGTCAATTCTGCCAAGATAAAATTCAGAGCTGGATCCTAAATTTAGGAGCAGCAAATCTCTAATGTCACTCCACACCCCACCCCCAACAAATTGCAAAATGTTAAATATCGCTACAACAGACTTTCACCTCAACCCACCAATCTCCCTACAGCCCTAAAAGTGATTACCTTTAGGAATTCTCCTAAACTCCTTGAAAGGAGGTTGTACTGAGATGGGAGTTAATCTCTTTCCCCAAGAAACAATTGATAGAATAATAGAAAATAGCCTCAAGTTAGAGGAGGTTTAGATTAGATAATGGGAGAAAATTTTCACTAGAAGCAGTAAAAAGATTTCACAGCTAGCACTGGAACAGGCTGCCCAGGAAAGTGGTTGAGTCACCATTCCTGGGGGTATTTAAAACCACTGAACAGATTGATTTGAAAGGGTCTTTAAAGGTCATCTAGTCCAACCTCCCCTGGCATGAGCAGGACATTTTCAATGAGATCAGGTTGCCCAGAGCCCTATGCAATTTGACTTTATCTTATGGAAATCAACCCTCTTTTAGTTGAAAACCTAAAAACTTGTTCCCATCTTTGTTGTAGGCTTACTTGAAGTACCAAAAGGCTACAATATGGTCTCCCCAGAGCCTTCTCTCCTCCAGGCTGGACCATCCCAAGTTTCACCTCATAGGAGAGCTTCTCTATCCCTCTATCATCTTGGTGGCCTTTCTCAGAACTCACCCCAACAGGTCTGTGTCCTTCCTGTAAAACAGATGTGGTAATTAGGGACATTGTTTAGTGGGACTTGGAAGTGCTACATTAATGGTTGGATTCTTAAAGATCTTAAAGGTCTTTTCCAAATAAGTGATTCTATGAATCTGTGATTCTAACGCACAAGGTTTCAGTTCTCTCCCCAGGAAACACTGTACAAGATAAAAGTTATATGGATAATGTTGGTCTTGAGAATGCACTTTTTCATATCCAGTTCCCAAAATACTTCAACAGAGGAATGCCTTGGTACTTTTTTAATATTCTGGAACAATGTATTTGTATTTATCTGAGTATTGCCCAGGACACTGATATTAATGAATCACATATTCTTATAGGATTGATATATTTTAATTTTACTTAGATATTCTGAATTTGTAATACAAGAGAGATGAAATTCAAGCAAACAAAAGTACTCAATTTTAAAATGTTCAAATAAATACTATTTACTATTGTAAATATTTAATAACAGCCTAGTTGGAAATGTTAAAGAAAACCATCAATTTATCCTAAGCTTGTATCTGGAAGTCATCTAGCTTACAAGCCATAAACATTAATAGTTGCCCAGTCCATATGATCCATGTGAAGTAGAATTTGCACACAGTATCTGAAAATATTGCATTCCTGGGAGATGGTATATTAATACTGGACTGTAGAAAAGTGAGTCCATTTCTTTTTAAACTTTTTGATGATGCCTGTAAGGCAGCAGGAAGGTACTGGGGCTGGGTTTTCTTCTGAGATTTCTACCTCCTTTGTAATGGCTGATCCTAAACTTTTTCAAGATGGAGGTTGATTCTCATAGGCTGCTTTTCCTTGTATGGAAATGTTAATGCCCCTTTTACAGTCATCTCCTCTCTTATGGTAAACATGGCTTGTTTATCGTGGCTTGTCTAATATGCTAGGAAATCTTTACTTTATTTAGAGGTAAAACTCTCTTCCTGCCCTGGCATTTTGTAGAATTTGTCCTGAAGCCATTCTGTACAGGGCACCTTAAATTTACTGTGGACATGTATCAGCATGGGATTTGAGTGGTTTCTCATTACTTTGATCCTAGAGATTAGAGGGTTTGATGATCGGTTTGGGATGGCTAATTTCCAAACCTTGTCCTTAATTGGTACAGTGATACTACTGCATCTGCATACACATGCTCATTCCCTGCCCAGCAAATAGCCCATTCACTGCCTGACACTTTTCTTAGTTAACTAGCCTCAACTTCTTTAAGCATCCCTTTCAATTTGCTACTACAAGGAACATGCAACCAAGATTATGAAGCTTTCAGAAGTCTGAGTGTTAGATTGAAGCATGTGACATACAAGCATCAGACACTCAAGATTGCAGCCGAAAGTTGTAACTATCGTAATTACTTTTCCTTTCTCAAGTAAGAAATATTTATTCGTGTTTAGGATCTACGTACTCACATGTTTCACAGAAAATGTTTTACTGATCTTTGAGCTGGAAATTCCTCAGGTCTCAATAGAAACATACATTAAAGGATGGAACTAGATGCTCTTATGAAAGCTGAAATCTGCAGTATTTGAAATATTTAATGCCTAAAAATGTACCTCTTTATCTATTGTGAATCAGCTATCTCAGTCTATCCACCCCTAATGTAATGCATGAATAAAAACCTCCAAAATATTTCAAATGTATTAGAGACAACAGCACAACAGAGTGAATAATATTGTTATTCTCTTACAATCATTAACTACAGAAACTTTGAAATGAAGAAAAAATTTACCTTTAGCTTACTATTCCTAGCAAGAGTAATGAACAGCATTCTGAGTATAAGAATATATTGACCTCATCAGCATTTAAGGCCACTTTTCACCTCAATGAGCTTGGCAGAACAGTCAAGGGGTTTTTGTGTAAATTATCTCGTTTTTGTTCCTTTTCCAAGGACTAGCACTTACTGTTCTGGGCCTAAATTCTGGCTTCCTCAGAAGAAAGATAATTATAAAGTTTTTGAAAAATATTTAGAACATTATACTTGTTTTTACAAATGAAAAATATGTCTGGATATACCTAATCAGGTGAAACGTAGTTGTACACAAAATGGTTTTACATGCTGATGGTGACACTGCAACATACTGAAAAAAGGAAAAAAAAAAGTGTTGTGTCAGGATAGTTTTTTTTCAAATGAAATATGAATGAAATATGTATCTCAGATTTTCTCTTTTGGCATGCACTTAGTCAGAAGTCACTGGGTAGCAAAAGATGCTGAGTGACACAGAATCTTAAGGGAACAGCCCAAATGCTGAAAAGAGAAAGAAGAGAAACCTTCACTTGCAGCATGTTCTGGAGCTTGTAAAAATGCAATCAGAGCTTTTCTTCACTGTGGATAAAAGGATCTTTGAGAAGCATCTACTCTGGTTATATTTTGCTTCTTAACAATGCACTAGGACTACTTAATTGCTCCATCTGCCAATATACAAATTCCGAAACAAAAGACCTAATGTTTTTTGAACATATTAGCTTTTCACGTGTCTTGGATTGTTTCTAGTAGAGGTGGAAAAACCTCCAAAGCACCTCTGTGAAAAGAGCTGTGATTTCTGTTAAGTTCCCTATCCAGAAGTTTTATACTTATTTAATGCCTAGAGAAGGTTGCTCACAAGCTTTATTAGTCATTAGAGCCATAGCCAAGGAATATAATGCTTTCTTGGAAAGCTTTCTGCAACAGCATCATACTGTTGAAATTGTAAATAAAGACATAAACAAACAATATGCAACTGAAACATATTATTATTTTATGTATCTGGTGGAAGATTTTTTTTTTAATTTATACCTACGAGTAGTAGGCAGTGAGGTTCAACTCCCAGTGGGTGGAGACCAAGACAACACACAGGACTGAGACCAGAACCTTAGAAATATTTAATTTCTCGTGCTGTTTTTGGATAACAGCAATATACTTTCCTGACATTTAATGTCATGCTTTTCTGAATGTAACTCCTTCTTCCATTTTTACCTTCTGGAACATATTTTGAGTCTAATAGGTTGAAACAATATTTCTTCAAATTAAAAGAGAGATTTGAGATGATGCATTTTTCTCAGGTTTTACTGATCCACATTTAGTTTGGTGTTTTGAAATAGGATTCACATTACCTTTGTACTGTTAATGTAAGACAGTTTGATAGTTCATCCATCAGCAGTTAGAAAACAGAAGGCCAAAGGCCTATATTAACAAGTAAGTAATGCAAGTATGAAGCAATGTCACCATAGCAACTTGGCTTGCACACAGGGTGCTGTATTTAAGCTTGAGGAGCTCTTAAAAACCCTTGAGTTCTGAAATAACTAAAGTCTATGTGGTAGTGGGGCTGTGCCTTCAATGCTATAGCAGTAGATTTATCTTAGAAATGCGCAATTGCTTTGCCCCAATATAACTTACAAGAAACCAATGGTGTATGAGCACTTAAAGACATGCCTCATGGAAATCTTGACTTGCAGTTAGAAATGTGCAAGATTGGTTGCTTTTTTTTTTTGAGCTGGGAAGGAGTTAGCTATAGAGGTTATTGCAGTAAGACAGAAGTATCTTAAAAAAATATTCCCAGGAATTACTCCTAGAGTTTTATTTAATTTTTTTTGCTAGTCCACACACATACTTCTACCTTCACAGTTACTGTGAGCTTGTCAGGTAAAGGGGGAAAACCACACATGCTTTTGTATTTCTCTTGTGGGTTTGGATTTTCAAGCTCCTAAACCAGCTATGTGGATAGTATTAAATGATAATGTGAATCTATATGTCCTCAAGTCAGGAAAAAATTGTGTGAATTAACTTCACTGGAGGCTCATGCTGCTAGTAGAACAAGCTCTAGGCAACCAATTTTTGCAAAACTGACGTTTCAATAACCTTTGGTAGGGAACACAGGAGTTTTAGAAGTATGAGATCATAGGATCAAAATTAATTATTAAAAGGCACAAACAGTGGCAAGTTTGAATACTGTGTGGTTACTGCTTCCCATCAGCTGTCAGGCTGTAATTCTTCACCATTTCCCCATCTAGCTCAAGACTGGCTAAGATGATAAAATACTCAGGTCAAGAGGCCAGATTTGCTGGAGGGTTTGTTACCTAACTGCCCTTAAGGGTGCCTGAATCACATACTGTTAAGTGTTTCACAAGTGGTTGTATCTACAACCCCTTGACACCTTAGTTTCCAGTGGTAAGTTGCCTCAAGTTCTCACATTTCTGCAGAAACAATAAATACTCAACTACCCCGTGTCCATCTCATACCTCCTGCTCTGGCAAGACTTGCAAATGAGGCCTTTCCTGTCTGTATCTCACCTATCAGATAAAAGTGCTCATGTCTTTATATATAGTTATTTTATATAGTTATTTTATATAGTTATTTTATATAGTTATTTTCTGGGGACCATCACCCAAATTACTCATTTGGAACAAGGAAATGTGAAGGTCTGTCAGTAGAAGAGACACCTTTATGGACACTTAAATTCCAAGGGAAGATATAACAGAATAGTTCCATTTAGCCTTTTAAAGAAATTATCAGCAGGTTTACCAATAACTGGAGAAAACACTGGTGTTCATAAGATACAAAAGGAAAAGAAGAGTCACTATTACAGAATTATATCATACCTGACATAGTGTGGATTTCAACTGTATAACTAAGAAATATGCATAGAGAAAGTTGTGTTAATTTTTTTAGTTTTTTCTCATACTCTGGTATTGCACTCTTCTTCAGGACATGTGCTTGTACTATGCTTTAGTACCCTGTCTGAACAGGGAGTTTAAGACCTTCCATCATATTTAAATGTATTTTACATTATTTCACAACCAGAAACTATCATGAGAATAGAAAGGTGCTGAAAAAATCTGTTAAATAAGAGAACAAAAAGGACCATGAATACTTTTAAAATTCCTGCAAAGTATCAAAATCAGGTTACGAGACTAGCTGAGAGTATTTTGTCCACCCCATCAGTTTCCAAGTCAGTAATGTGTAAAAGCTGTAGGTTCCTTTAAGAGTCAGGTCCCATGCCTAGTGAATTCAGATGCCAGAGATTCCCCATTGCAGCAGAAAAGAAAGGTAAACTCTTTTAGGAGGGATAAATGTTGAAAATTTCCTGCTTCAAGACAAATACATTTTGGCTCAGCTCTTCAGTAAGGTACAATCCTATTATTTGCTGTGCTGCTCCAGTGACAAACTTCTCAGTGGATGACTGTGATTAGAGACTCTCTGTCTTGGGGCCAGAGACATCCATCTGCCCGTCTGACCATCCTGCTGGGACATGGGCTTCTTGACTAATTCAAAAACCTTAGGCACAGTGGAAAGACTGTTGAGGCATATCCAGTCCCTGACTGTGACTCATGTTATTCGTGTTACTCATCCATGTGGGCACTAATGAAGTGACTGTGAGGTTCTGGGAACCCAGGGGATGGAGTCCAGGTCACAAGTGATGCTTGCCAATACTCCCATTCGACTGCAGAGGCCTGCCCTGGGTCATATGAGTCATGAATTTGGATGCAGATCTTTACTAATAGTGTCAGCACTGGGCTTCAACTCCCTTAAAAATAACATGCTGCTTTTTAAAGGTGGAATGGTGGGAAGAGGGAGACTGTGACAGGGAAACTGTCTAATACCAGTGCTCAAGCTGGGAGAAGGACTTTGATCTAGGGTTAAAAAGATGTTTTCTCAGTATCCAGAGGAGTCAACTACAGAGTTTCAAATACTGTTTGAAATGTTGACATGTCATTCATGTCATATTGCAGAGACTAGCAAAATGTCTAATCTGGTTCCCAAACTGACCTTCAGCTGCAGATCAGACCATGACTTCAGGTTATTTAATGTTATTGTTATGAAAAGTTAAAACTGCTTGCAAAATACTCTCTGAATTCAAGGAAGGACATGTAAAACAAATAGCACTGTCTTATAAATTCATAGAATTGCAGAATATTTGAGGCTGGAAGAGACCTCAGGAGGTCTGGAGGTCTGTAATCCATGCCCCAGCTCAAGCAGAGTCAGCTACAGCAAGTTTCTTAGGTCCATGTCCATTCAAGTTTTGAGTGTCATCATGCTGAAGACTCCACAAACTTTCTGGGAAACTAGTTAAAGTGTTTGGCCACACTCACGGGAAAAAAAGAATAAAATTCTTGTGTGTTTGAGTGTAAGTTCCTACATTTTGTCTTGTTATCATTGCCTCAGCCTGTCAGGAGATGACTGAGAAGGGTCTGGACTCATCTTTGTTACTTCCTCCCAGTGCATAACTTTTCTGGAAAGGCAGATGTTGGGAAAAGGTGTCATAATAGACTATAATGCTAGGCACTTCCACAGCCACGGTGGTGGTTTACCCATACCCAAGTAAAGTGAGTGCTGAACCCACTCTTCGTGGTTATGGAGTGACTGCCAAGAATAACTTTCAGTGATTCACATTAAGAATGTGAACTCTCATGTGGAATCCTATTTCTTCTAAGTAGTTTTATTAATGATTGAATGATGACGTTGAATTAATATGTTTAGAAAATCTACAGTCAATATGAATGGAGAAGTTGGTCTGATTTTGATGACAGCATCAAAACTGGAAATTAATAAGTCTAAAATATCAGATATTCTCAGAAATTAAAAGCAGATGAAATTCAACAAAAACATGAAAATAGACATGTAATAGAAGTGACTTTACACAGAGAAGGATCTGAGAGTTGGGGTGAATCACAAATTGACTATGAGTAACAACACAGTATTTTTTCCAAGAAAAAGTCTTGGTCAAAAAATACATTCCTAGGAATATTGTGTGCAACCCTTGGGAAGTAACTGTTTTGCTCTGCTTGGGACCCAACTTGATCTCAGACCAGGTGTCCACTTTTAGACATCACATTTTAAAAAAAGATGACTTAGAAAAAGTCCACTGTATGGTGCAAGGAATGCTAAAGGATTTAGCAAACATAATCCATAAAGGTAATCCCATTCTTTTAGGCTACAGAAGGGAATATTAGAAGGGGATGTTTGAATCTTCTAGTATGTAAAAAAAGATCATTATAAATAGAATAATGATTACTTGTAACTTAAGACCAGAAATGAAGGTGAAAAAATAAATAATTGCAACTAAATATTATAATTTCTAAATAGCTTTATTAGTGCAGTTTTTAGGAAGGAGTATTTTGATTGTTGAAGTATTTAATATTGAAGTATTTTTGAAAATGTGTGAATGTGTTTTATTGGATGTGTTTAAGGACAGTTCATACCAGCACCTGTTGGGGACAGTGCAGGGGAGGGACAGCATCCTGTTGTCCTTCCCAGATCTGCATCTCTGTGGTTTTAAGACAATGAGTCTCAAAGTGAGTTAACAGGCAAATATAAATTCTGGCTCTGACAAAGAACACATCTTGGAGGGGAAAGGTTCACATTTATCACAGTCTATAGATTAGATAAGGCTCTATAAGCAGGAGCAAAACCCCCAGATATTTTTTATCAAGTATCTTGAAAAAACATAACCTAAATTTTTCCTACACAGACCCCAGATCTGGTGTAAATCAGTGTGTCTTTGTTGGCTAGAATGTGCACCATGTGGAAGATGAATGGCATGAAATTTTTGTAAGGTAATTAAATTAAAGGTATCAAAGCAGTGTTCTGAATCTAGCAACAATTCTTAGAGAGACAAAAATCCAACTCCAATTTACCAGTCTGCACTGTAGAGACAAGGTTATTAATCTGGTACATTCAGTCTTTATTAGTAAAACTTAATTACACAGCAAAGCTCTTGTGAAGGCAATGGCTGCTACTGCTCTCCTACAGAAAATGCAGCTGCAGTGCCAAACCAGCTGCATAAATGCAAACAGAAGCAAACCTGCTGCTTTCTGTCAGCCAGAAGATCTGAAATGAACTTTGACCAAATTGAAAAGGCACAGGCACCCCTGAGTGTTCCTTAGCTAAAACCTTGCACTCTTTCCAGTTGGATGGGCTGCACCAGAGCAGGAAGATCCTTCTCCTTAGCAGAGCAGTTCCTTATCTCAGTGTGAACTGGTGACTCATTCTTCTGGATACTGTGTCGTTCCTCACTAGAACTAAAACAATCTAGGAATACAATGTTTTCTTTATTTTCTAAAGTATAATTCCAAATGGCCTAATATATAGTGCATACAGATCCCATAAAGCATTTTTATTGCTGAATCTATCACTGAAAACAGTGTTGCTCTCTTTTGTTAAATTCTATAGATTTTTGTCCCTAAAAGAAGCCATCCCTAAGTGTCTTTCTCTATAGAAAAGTCAATTCAGGGCAATATATAGAAATTTCTTTACCCACACAGTGTAACTTCATCAACATCTCTCTAAATAATTTCATAATAAGCTTTGTGGGACTGATTCATGAGGAAAGCCAGCAGAAGTCAGTATAAATAGACTTATATGAGCACTTTTTTTACCACAGATGAATTTATCACCAACTTCGCAATTGAAAAGTTTGATCCAATAGTAAGACATCTGAGAGTGAAAATGCAAACTTATCATAAGACAAAAATACTGTCACTACCTGATAAAACCTATGTTAAAAATACTAGTGTTCTTTCAAACCCAATTAATTCCAATAATTACACAGTCATTAAAGCAACAGTCTAAAGGGGAAAATACCTTCATAGAAGAGTTCATGTGAACAGTTATTTAATCTCCTTTTTATAATATCTAGATGAATGACTTTTTTGCCAAATATAGGACATTCTATTATCAGGTCTTTACAGTCATTCTACTTAATTACTTCTCTGCCAGGATCATTTGTACTCCTAGATCTCTAGGGCTAGTTTGGGGGGAGAAATTTTATTCCTGCAGCTCTAGGAGAGGCCTTTTCATCATTCTGTGAGTAGTTTCACACTGTATTTTCCTCACATTCTCCAGCACTAAATAGACAACTAGTAATTTCCAGGTAGCCTTTTCAGTAGTGTGTCTGAGGGCTGCTGTCACAATCAGATTTGAACATTCAATTCCGTCTTGTCTCCAGTATGAACACTTCAGCCCTAAACACAGATCATTAACACGTGTGCTGCTCCTTAGCCAGGCATGCTCACATAAGTATTCCTCTCACTCACCTTCCCCACTAGGCACCCTAATAGCCCAGTTATAGACACATTTTTGTGCTTCCGTTCTCTCAGGAACCTGATGAATATTCATTCCATGCAAAGTGGAACAGTTTGAACAGAAATAATGGGATGCCTCACCCTTGTGCCTTAAAATAGCCGACCTTTTGTGATCCACATATTCACCTCCAAGTGGGAGATACCAGGTCAGATTCCGTCAGGCAGCAGAAATTTAACCCAAACTTCCCACAGCCTTGCTAGGATGGGTGGGTATTATGATCCAAGCTTTTCTTTGCTATATCTTTCTGGTTAGCTTGGCTTAGCTTTTGTCTACATGTAGCTCTTGATCCCTTAAATAATATTGGTCATTTATGAAATAAATATGACGGACTCTGTGATGCACAGCTGGGCTTCCTTTCAGTGGAAACAGCATGCATAGAGCTGAGACCCCAGCCCTACCTGAGCAGAATAGATATGTACTCAGACTGAGAAATTGGAAGTGGTCACTCTTTACAAGGTCTGGATGCTGTCATTAAATAACCTGACATACTGGAATCTCTGAGAGAGGCCCATCTTTCCTCATGCTGTATAGAAGGCAGAGTTTTACAAGATTTTTAAACTGGAGAAACAGCTAACTCTTTGAAAGAGGTCATCTTGCAGTGTTGTCACAACTGTTTTAATTTATAAATACCTACAGAAAATTTAGCTTGGAATATTTGTTTATTCCTTTTGCTTTTTTCAACTCTCCGTGCTTGTGCGTGTAGCACTATATACACATCTAGGAGAAGATGTGGTTCAGTTTTGGCACTGATTTTCTGCAAAACCTTTCGATTTCTTGCAGACTACTAACCCACAGCTGTGGATCCTTTATATACTATTATGGCTATCTGTTCCACTGCCAGAATCTCTGCAAACTTGCAGTGATTCACAGCTGTTAGTGAACTTCTATTCATTGCATTCCTGTAGAAATGGTTTGTGCTAAAATCCCATTGTCAGAGATGTCCGCTGCTTTTAGAAAGCCAGCTGGAAAATCATGTTTCAGAGAACTTTTTAATGAAGAGACCTTTTTATGAAGTTTTATGCAGTGGGAACCACCCCCACCTGGAGTTGTGAGTATTCACTATGCCTGCAAATTAATCCACAGCTGTTTCATATTAAATACCCAGAAAATGAAGAAAGCATAACTTGTGGCCACTTTTTGAAAACTGTGGTTTGGGTGACCTTCTCAGCACCATGCAGAGCTTGAGGAGAGATGCAGGGACACAAGCCCAGCTCTGGATGCTAATACTCAGATTTGGAATGAAAGAGGCAGATCTTGGAGGAGTCAGTATTTTCCTCTGGTTCATACTCTTCATTTGACATAGGACTGCATGCACTGAATGTGTCAGAATGCCTGTGAAAATAAATAGTATGTGATCATTGAAATAAAGACTTAACTGTAACAATTTTTATAAAATCAAAATACTCTTTAAGAGCAGGAGCAGCCCATCTTGTTCCTTCTGAGTACTAGTGTTTCCAGTTAGTACGGGCAAAAGGAGCTATGGTTACAAAACCAAATGTTGGCATATCAACTGATCTGGTAATGTAGTTTAGATTGTAAAGGTTTAGGGGCTCTGAGAGATGAGCCTGGCCACAGATTACATTATGTAGCCTAAACCTTAGGAAGTGAAGCAATAATAAAATGAATTAATTTCAAGTTTGGTTTTTTTTTTTTTTCTTTTTTTGGAGGTGTGAGAGTTTAACTCACAGGAGATTTTAATAGAAAAATAATACCAAGACTCGCTCTAAAGCTTACTTTAGTGTCAGTGAGAAGAACAAGTAGATGTTGATAGACAGTGGGTACAGGTAAGAACTATGACTGTTATTACCTGCAGTAGTGGTCTCATGGGGCTAAATTTGATGGTAAACTTAATGGAACTAGGATGGCTTGTCCAGAGGAGCCTGTGTATGTATACACAGCATCCATGTGTACATTGAGTTGGAGGCAATGTCAGGAAAGTACCTATAATTATGACCCAGAGAAGCAAAGCCTAAGACCTTCTGAGGCACTGAGGCAGGAAAACTTGTACATTTGTTTGTTCTAATGGCTGGCAAAGCAAAATTACATTGGGTTTTTTTCTCCTCCTTTTCTTTTGTTAAATAAAATTGCAAAGCAAATGGCTCTTTTTTCCTTCTTTCCCCTTCTTTTATTAAGTAAGATTGACTTTTATTTGAATGCCTCATAATTATTTGACCAAAGAAACAGCAATGGTAAAACAGACTTCAGGCCTGAAACAGTCTTGCAAATGCCTTGGAAAGATATCACCTGAAAGCAGTAGGGGAAGCAGAGATCTCAGCAGATAAATCTCTGAATTAAAGTCGTATGTTTTTTCTGTGATTCTGATTATTTCTGGTAATTTTTGTTTATATTTATACCTTTTTCCCTTCCTTCTTTTAGTAAGTGCACAACAATATTCATGGAAATTTATTATCAAACAATAAAACTTGGTCAGAATTTGCATTCTGCTTCAACTTCATGATTTTTAAAAAACTGTGTAAAGTATGTAAATTTAAATTAAGTAGCACCATTTCTAGAAGAATTAGAAGATAATCATTTTATTAGACCTGTTGAGATTATTAGATATGCTTAGATTTAATAAAAGCTAATTTTAGATCTTTGTGAGTCAGTATGATTTCACTGGCAACTTGACTAAATCAAACCTTGACCAAGGAAAATTAATGTTGGAAAAAAACATCTTTACAGATACTAATGGATAAATAGGGGAATCCTGTGGTGATTTTATATATCACGAGCTGGTCCTGAGCCTACCTAAAATAGAAGTAGCAGAAAATAGTTTCAGTAGAGGTGCTGAAAACAGCTTTAGAGGCTTGCTTCTGCTGGTTGTTCTATTTCAATGTCATTCCTTGAAAGTAGTGATTCCTGCAAAACAAACTGAAGTGCAGCTAAGCCTCTTGGTCTTGTTTCTTGTGCAACTAACCCAGCAATGCAGAGTAAGAAGATTCTGCTGGTACACCAGCTAAGTGAAAATGCACAAGTATTGTTCCAAAAGTAATGACTTCTGACAACTACACTAGATTATGCAGAGAGAAGTCATGAAAAGTCAAGGCCAGGTTGGATGGGGCTCTGAGCTACCTGGTCTAGTGGAAGGAGTCCCAGCCCATGGCAGGGGGGCTGGACCTAGATGATCTTTAAGGTTCCTTCCAACCCAGGCCATTTTATGATCCTATGATACAGTGCTGTATGTATGAAAACAGAAACTTCTTTGTCACCTCCATGTCTTTACAAAAAAAGAATTGCAAAGCAAACACTTTCAGGAATAGTGCTTCTTTTAATTTGTGGCCCACAAAAAAATATGTAGTATTTTTTTTTTGTGAATGTTTGTATAACTTTTGTAAATAATTTGTGTTACTTCTCTTGACATATATCTGAACCATGTAGTTGATGGCTTTCACAGTATAAAAGTGAGGCTAGGCTTCTGCTAGCTACCAGTGGGGCCCACAAGGAATAAGGGTCAAATCTCTTTAGGTTATTTGTTCTTCATACCTGATTCAACTCATCTCAGACAAATAAAACAAGAAACATAGTTAAACCTATAACAATAAAACAATAGCAAACATCAGACGTGCAATGCTTTGTGTTAGTATAGACTGGGTAAAACACAGACAGTACACTACACTAAAACCATTTTATGAGAATTCCTGCTCAAAGCTTGATCTTTATTGCTATTAAGATGAAGGTTTGAGAAATCAAGAAGTCAGAATTGCAAGTGGAAGATTTGAGGGGGGAAAAAGGACAAATACATAATTTACACAAGTAACAAAAAGTCATTATTGCAAATAATTAGAATGATTAGGCTGTGAAACATGACAAAGGGATGTGGTGCTCATCATCACATCATTGCCTTGTTTTGCCATAGATCATTACACACAGACTAAAAGGAGATGAGGCAGAACTTTCAGTAGCAAAATGTATCCTTTAGATCCTGTACATAGTACAGAGAACATCCCTTCATTGGCACCACTATTAAAAGGTTCCTAAGTTGATCTGTGATCCTTCTTGAAAAGTAGCTTTTGTTTACCCAAACAGAAGAGATTACTTACTTCTGTGTTTTTTCAATGTTGATTTCCATTGGTGTAGAAGCATCAGGCAATGGCTCCACTAACAAGAGCTAAAATGTGCAGGAGAACATTTTAAAGGTCCAGAACACTTTTTTTCTTTGGTTTGCTACATGTAGAAATAGACTTGTATGATACTCTGTAAAAATAGATGATGAGTATTTGCTTGAAAGAAAGATGTCTAATGCTGAGTTTGCACAAATTTTAATTAGGTAGAAGATTTTTATTTTGCCTTTTATGTAGCAAATAAATTCTTTTTGTAAATTATTTTCCATGGATAATCCCCAGCAGACATTGGTGAAATGATTTGAAGAAAAACAGAGCAAGACTGAGCTTTCATCTTTCTTCTGGGAGTATCCAAGCAGTACTCATGAGAGATATGGACAAACTGGCAGAGCAAGAGATACTGGGAAATCTAAGCATAAAGGAATATGAAAGATATGGCAAGAGAGAGAGAATTTTTAAGTGGAATGCAAAATTATGCAGAAAACATGGGAGTTACGTTCTTTCAAAGCTGAAAATTACTCATCCCTTTCAAATGCAAATGTTGTAAAGATGTCTTCTATCTGAAAAGGTAAGAGTGCTCACTTACTAATGACACATAATATCAAACATATTTTAATTCAGTCTATTTGGAGTCTGCTAGTCAGGAAATTGATCTAGGCAGCAACAAAAGTGATTAGAGATATTTACAGAGGTTTCAAAAATAGGCTATACATTTTTATCAGAAGTCTGTATCCGAGAAGGTGGAAGCTAGAATTAACTTCAATTTCCTTGGTGACAGTAATGGCTGAATGAATGTATTCCTATAGTGTGGTAAAGCTGGTGCTGTGATGCAGCCTTGCAAAAAGTTTTTCCTTTTAACCCAGTCCTCAAGATTTTAAATGAAGTACTAGTGCAATTTCTTATGCTGAAATGTTAAGTGAGGTGTTTGGGGGTTTGTTTGCATATAAAAGAATTGACTTACACTTGAGGATGAGGGAGTAAATTGTGGTAATAATCTAATTAAAAGATAATTTGCAAAATGTAAAAGTTTAAAAATTCAGTGTCTGACATTATTTGTAATATTCTTCAATGAATCACAAGTTTAATTCTCTCTGGCTAGAAAATTGGTAGACCCCTCAAGTTTCTGTTGGGATACATTCGGCAGGATGTCTAAATACCTAGGCTACAGAATTGTTTGCAATTGTCAAAATGTTCAAGTGAGCTATAAATAGCCTGAAATAAAGTAAAACAGCTTGCTGCCTCCACAAAGTTGTATTATTTTTCCCTATGGTACCTCATGCATATCAGGAGATTGTTTTGTTATAATAGGGTCTCTGTTCCTCATCAGTCAAAAGTAATGGGGAAGAATTGGGTTTGAAGACTGCACTGTGCAAACATGTCCCTGCCATGTCACAGCTGCACTGCTCCCACTGAGCCAGCCATCCACCTCCACCCTCTGCTGTCACCTCCTGCATGCATGTCCTCAGCTTTGTCAGAACTCGTGCTGGCAAACAGACACGTGCATGTCAGGCTTTTCCATGATCTTTATTCTCAAAGGTTTCATCAAGTGTGCCAAAATTGCTCTGAGTTGACAAAATTTCAATGGCTTAAAGAAACTGTCATCAGTTGTAAGAAATCAGTGCTAAGAATGTGTGGATCGTGTCCTCTGTAATAGATCTTCTTAGGATAAGAACAAACATAACAGAATTTGGTAGTACCACATAGATACCTGCTGCTGCATCCATTTTCCAAGAAAGCACAGGCCAGAGGGAGCAGTGGAGAAACAGAACGCTATCTCAGGAGCAGTGACATGCTGCCCAGCATTATTCCTCTCAGTCTGCTTGGCTCCCATTGGCCACAAATCCTCCAGCTCAGAAATTCTAAAGTCTGGTTGAAAGTCTGCTGAGGTCAGAGGTAGTCCATTTCTGTTGAGGGGCAGAATGATAGCTTTTAGCACATCAGTAATACTTTTGTGCACTTACAATTATCACATATTTTGCTACCTATATTTCAGAGGCAGATTATCAACCGCTGGATCTATAGCCAAGACAAGTTCATTGAGAACAACACTATGACAAATTTATTTTCTTTTATGCTTTTGGGGGGCTCCTAATATTTGTCTACTGTGCAGTAATTCAGTGTCACAGTGCACGTGTGTAAGATATAGAGACAACTCAGGCTGTTTGCCTCCCTCAGTGAGACTGACTCATGAAAGAAAAGATTCCTTTCAAATCTTGCAGTATCATTTGTTATTTAACACGATTCTGTATTTTGTTTTGTAACAAAAATGGTCTTTAATAGCTTTAAGTGAAGGTGATCTCTGTGTATGAAAAGGTGTGGAAAACTATTTGGCATGCTGTGACTAATACTGAGGGAAGCTGTTTTTGTTATTGTGTTTAAAGAGGATTATTAAATTCTTTGATTTTAGCAATCAGGAAATTTTAAAAGAAGCCATCTGATCATGGCAGCTCTGCGTCTCTCTGGAGTTATGATATTCAATGGTAAAACAGGCGTTGCTATGGCAATTAAACATTTTTCAAGATTTTGAATTTTTTCAGATTTCTTCAGATACTAATAATTTTCCTGAAACAGTGGAAAAATACTGGTATGTTAAAATACCACTTGTTCCTCATAAATAGACTATTTAGAGTGTAATTCTTGTTTTTTAAAAGTCTGTGTCAACTATCCCACTGACTCATATGGAAATATGGCTTGACCTTAAATATTTCAGTTTCTGTATGATTTCCTTCGAGTATATGCTTTCTAGTCAGAAATATTGAAAATGCCATGGTTTCAGACACACTAATTCCACCAGGGCTTTTGCAGGCACCTTGTTTGTGGCAGCACAGTTCAGCTAATTTGGGAAGCCTCAAGGCCCATTTCACACCTCCTGCCAGTGCAGTGTTGTCTTTTGAGGCACCGCAGCACCCAAGGATCGCCATTCTCAGCACACTGTGCCCAAAAGGCTGTGAAACCAGAGCTTCTTGTATTGTCTGTGTATTGTGTGTCTTGTCTTGAACAAGGCAACTTTGTAAGAAGGAAAAAGTAAGAGATTATCATAGAATCACAGAATCATAGAAGAGCATGTTTGCAGGGACCTCAAGAGTCGTCTGGTCCAACCTTTCTTGTCAAAGGCACAGTCTAGACAAGATGGCCCAGAACTGTGCCAGCTGAATGTTAAAAGTGTCCAGTGTTGGGAAATTCACCACTTCCCTGGGAGATTATTTTAATGGCTCAATGGTCCAATTTTAACAGGCAAAAGAATGTCGTAGTGTGCAGCCTTCACCAATGACATTTACCCGCAAGCCAACTGTGCCTCAGGGTGCCTTTTCCCCCATAACTGACTGGCAGGATGCAATGGAGAAATTTCTCTACATGGAGATTATGGAGGCAAACTCCCAGACTGGAGCTGAAAGCTATGTCACCCATCTCTGCAGCCCCCAAAGTGAATGTCTCTGCTCCTGGGGGAGATCAGAGATCCCAGAAGTAAGTGACTTCAAAACAAAAGTCATAATAGTAAGCCACTGGGTGAGGAGATTCCTGCCTGTGCTTAGCTCAGACTGTCCTTTTGGATGTCCACCTTTTCAGTGAACACCACCTTTACCAAGCATCTCAATCCTGTGAAAAGACAAACTGGGCTGTCTTCCATCTCGTTGAGAACATTTGAGTGATTAAAAGTATCTTCAGTTTCCTCTTTACTTGGCAACTACCCTGATAGCTAAGGTATTGTATAAACAGTGATCAGTCACTGCTGCCACTGCGTTAACAGCAGTTGCTGTTGCCATTTCATTAAATTCAGTGTGTGTGCAGTATGTGCAGATCAGGCCTCCAGATGGGTCTCCTAAGAGACATGCCTATTTTGTGAATCTTAGGATGGAGATGGAATCTTAGGTGAGAGATGGGATTATATCATATGTTTGGGTCAAGTAAGAAAATAATATCTCTGGCCTTTGTGCCAACACAGAATTTAGCACCCCGGTAAGTTTTCTTTGGATAAGGCTTAGGTACAGACAGACTTTCAGGCATCAGAGGGATCAGGATTTTTTCTTTTTGAATCACTCTCTTGAAACTTCATATCTCCTGCTTCAGCAGTGCTTTAGATGCCTAAATGTGGTTTTTAGAACTTGTCCTTAAGGAATTAGGAGACAAATTGTCACCTCCGTTTTGCCAAATACGTAGTGTCTATGTCCTGTATACAGTACTGGAATCTTTATGAGAGTTCTGCAGTAAGATGAGACCACTGTGAAGTTTTCATCTTATTTCTACTAATTGGAAACTCTGCCTCTTTATTAAGAGCTCAGGGAAAAAAAGCAAATGGCTTGGTGCAAGATCATTTCTCAAGTTGAAAGAAACCTCTTCTCCTTTTCTCTAATGGAGTCGCAAGATCTGGAGCACATCAACCTTGAAGAGACTTCAGCCCAACATGATCTTTCCAGGCTATTTTATTTAACCAAAGACAAAAATTATTCCTTGACACACTATTCATTCTAGTCTTTCATTTTCAGTGCCCCAATTTTTAAAACAGGGTTTGTGCAGTATTCTGATTTCTTTTTTTTTTTTTTTTAATCTAAAATAATGTGTACGGGTAACTTGGGCAAGTACCAGCATAGGTCTTCTCAGCTTCTCCTCTCTTCTCCCTTCTTCAGAATAGTAGTTTTCATTACCTTGATGCAGCGTGCCTTACAGTATATCTCCTTGTTATCTTACTCAACAGTCAAGGATCTACATCTTTAATTACCTACAAATTCAAGATAATTAATTATAGCCTTCAAGATTCTGTCTCTCAAATGATCACAGTGATGTGATCTCTCAAATGATCAGTTCAGCTTGTAACAGGAAAAGCATAAACAAGCATTTTTCACTGAAATGCTGCAGGAAAAGCTGGCCTCGGAGCTCAGACAAGGACCTGGCCTCAATATATTGCTGAATCTGTCCCCAGTGCTTTGGATTGTCCCCTCAGATGATTGATGAAAAATGTGGTAACCCAAGGTTTCTATGGGAAACATAGCTAAGTCAGCAGATGACAACTTCAGAGAAAAGAACATCTCATTGTCTGGTCCATGAGTATATGCCAGTGATGCAGACTGGCTCCGAGTCCAGGAAGTTCTTGCATTTTTCTGTTCTGGCCTCAATGATTTCCTTCCTTGTCTAGGAAAGTGTATCTATTGAAAGTCTAGTCTGTAATGGTATTGATTACAGCTGTTGTTCACAGGCATCACTACTTTAGGTGGGATGAAACCAGTACCAGAAATGTAGCCAAAGAATTTGCCAACAATACCAGGTCAACAGTCGTCATTTTTTTTTTATTCCTGCATTTTCAGTGAAGTCACTTATCTCTGGTTAGATAGAGCTTCACCAGATATACTTAATACAAACCAAAAAAATCAGCAAACCCCACAAAAATTAGTATGCATTTTCATGGGTTATCTTAAACTGAAAATATTTCATGTGCTTGATTAATACTCATTTGTGGTTTTTTGAGCTAGGCAGGCTTGCAAAGTGGTCAGACACTAGTAATAACACTGACCACTTCAGTTAACAGAGGTCAGTTCTTGCCAAGGTCTTTCACTGAAGTCTTCACTGCTAGCAGTTAAGGTTTGCAAAAATGAAGCAATGCATATAGCATGTAACAGTGATCAAATGATATAGAAGGAAGGATCTGGTTACTTGTCAGGTAACTACAAGAAGTTACTTGCCAGTAGCTTCTGGAGATTTTTACCAAAGTAAATTGTAATTCTAAAGATAGATTCCTGAGCTGTACCAAGGATTTGATAAGATGGTTTCTGAATGAGAAGTATTTGCCCAAACCCTGAACTGGCAGGTATATTTTCTTAAAATTTCAGTTTCTTGAGCAAGTGTGGCTCAGGGTTTTGACAAATATTTCTCCTTCAGGAAGAATGCAAAGGGTGCGCACTCAAATTCAGAGTTCCAGAATCTTGAAAAGACTCAGGTAGTTAGATGTGTATCTCTGCAGGATGGCTTTGCCACAATGACCATGGCTTAGCACTGTTTGGCAGGTTGTAACAAGGTCATTTTTTGATAGTATTCCTATCAAAAGCAAACAGATTTTAATAGGCAGAAGGAACCCATTGCCCCTCAAGCATGTATGCCGTTTCCCCAGCCCAATAAACGCTTTAGGAATTCTAGTACTCTTTTGAACACTATAGCTTGAGATTTGACCTTGGTCAGCTTTTGATGAAAGAGTAAATTTTTATTTCCACAGTAGTGCAGCAACTTTCACTCAAGGTCTTTGATATTTACAGATAAGATCCTGTTTTCATGCCGCAGCTGTTCACTTACCATTCGTGTGGAGTTTAGGGATCAATACTTACTCAGATCAATAATGTCTGATCAATGGGCAGAGATTGAGATGAGCCAGAACAGGCTTGCAGGTATTTCCTGATGAAGAATGACAGCAGCCCTAGTGTGACTGTTAAACATAACCGAGTGTTCAATGACTCACTTGAGTTGAGCATCATTTGCAAGTACATGTACTGGAAGAGTTGTGTCACTGGGGAAGACTAAACCACTCACAACATAAGTTTTCACAGAAATATTTTTTAACTAAAACTTCCATGTGTGAGATTCATCATTGTAGATACTTCCATGTCAGATGCAGGGAGCAGATTGCTGAAGACAAATTGGACATTTTTAGGAGGTTCACTGTGATCTGGTGAAAATGTCTATTATTTAATGACAGCATCAAATAATAACATAATCACTGGCACTTGGCTTAGTGAGACTTTGACAAATCTCTTGCTGCCCTGAGTGCTATTCTGTTTCAAACCTGCTGAAACTGTGTTCATAGGTGTCAGACTAACAATTTAGGAGGAGTATTTAAGAAGGAGATAAAATATTTATCAAACTTCCTAAGTATTAGGTATTCTCTTTGCTTCTTCAGATATTTCTTTTAAGGACTGTATAATATTTCCGGCTTCTGGGTCAATGGCAGAGAGCTAGTCAGATTCCTTTCTAGCTTATTTTTCAGTTTTGATGCTCACCCAAACCCCTTAGATTTGATTTTCCACTTGTTTCAAATAGAAGCAGCATGAAAAATAAATGGTTCTGGGGTTGTAACTCTATAAGCAGAAACAATGGAGGCTAATGCCCTAGTTTTTACCCAGCTGTTTCATTGATAATGTAAAACTTACTGTTAGCAGTTTCCACTATTGCCCCATACTAATACCATACAATAGGTTTATTGTAGACACCTTCTATACAGCTGCTTGATGTAATGTGTCTTTATTCAGGGGCTGCTTCTTGGAAGAGGAAAGGATGCTGCAAACAGGCGAGGGGATGGTCTGTAATTTATTTATGTATTTAAAATGAAAACAAAATCTTTCCAAATAACTTCAACAGAGAAGGAAGACTCCACTTAATAAATTAACTCACTCTATTTATACTTCATTCAAAAAAGATATACTGAACATGCTGGTGGCGTTACACAATATTTAGCTTGTATAGTCTGAACTTTCTGTGGATCTTGTGTGAGGCTCTGGCATTTCCTTTCTAATGGTTTGTAATATCTTCCAGTTCATGCTGCTGGAGCATTTCAAAACTCCTGTGCCTCATATTTATTATTCTCTATTTCACTCTAGGGTCAATCCCTCTCTAAAGGGGCCTTCAGCATTATCAAAAAGGACAAGTTATTGTCTCTCTTCAGTATATGAGTGTATCTTTAACAGCAAAATTTGGTGGATGCTCAGGGATGCTCAGGGATTACTCTTCCTTGGAACGAGAAGTTCCAGAGTGCATCTGAGTGTTACTCAGGATGAGAACTAGGAAAGGCTCTTGGGACAGCTGCCCCACTGTCATAGGACTAACTGAGAAGGAGCAAGCAGAATTACAGAATCACAGAATAGCTGGAGTGGGAAGGGAGCTCTTGTGATCAGGGTCACCTAGAGAAGGTAAATGGATGTCTGTGGCTGCTCAGGCCTCAAGTCCTGTGGAAATGCAACAAAACAGGCAAACTTTGGGCTTTCAAATCTCCCAGACACTTTCCTGACCAGAAATACTCAGACAAATGAAAATTATTAATAATATAAATAATAATGTGTGAATTACAGAACCTGCTCTTTTTTCACTTGAGGGCCTGACATGCTAGAGCAACAGTCACTCAGCAGTCACCAATTTAGGTTGTTTAAAGCTCCGTCTGTCTGAATAATTATTATAGTCCATGCATCAGACACCATTTTTGCTGCTACTACCTTACCTGGCTAGCCACATTATTTTGGGTAAAGTCAACTGCATTGCCTCTGAAGTGTAGGAAGACCAGAGAGTGGGAAAAAAATAAGGAGAATAGTTTCTGATTAGCTAAAAACTCAGGTTTAAATCATGTCACACCGTGTAATGACAGGTAAAAGAGTTGCTGTATCAGAATTACTGATTTTCATGGCTGGTGGTATTTCCTATCCACTGCTTGACTTCTGGAAGGAATAATTGCAAGTAAAGGTAGATAGACTCCCACTAAATTGTATTTCCAACCCAAGTTTGAGATCTGAGATGAAAATTATAGACAGTCTTAAGTGTTTTTCTCTTTAAAATTCTCTAAATATTTTTATTTAGATATACACTCTGTATCTCTAAACCAGTGTCACAGAAACACTGAATTTCATCTCAAAACCTGAGAACAGTGATCTGGAGTTGTATCTGTATCTTGAGCTGATTATGATAATTATGATATTGTGATTCCTGAAAGACTAAGGCCCACAGGCATGATTTATTTCTAATGGTGACACTATATGTCACATCAATACTTATAAACAGACATGAAGAATTAGTAAACTGTAGACCAAAAAACCATTTAACAATTCTGTGCTGTGAGAGAAAGAGCTCCCTGGATTGTGCCAGGCAAGGAAGCCTGGTGTGTTTCATGCAACAGGACTGCTTGTGAGTAGGTCTAAGAAGTAAAAGTACATTGAGCTGTTGATGTTGACTCAGCTGTCAGCTAAATCAGAGAAACAGATAAATAGAAGATAGTAAAAATTGAACATGTCAATTGAAATACAAGTGAGGGAAGATAATCCACTCTGCGGGATGGGAGCAGAGGTAAGGGAAACAGGTATCAGAGTTGGAATGGAAAGTTTTATGATGGGAGAGAAGGACAAATGAAACAAAGCTGAAGACTGAAGCTTAATTAATCACTGATGTATCAGCACATTAGTCAGAGAGAGAATCAGAAAGTGAGAGAGGAGAACAGGTGAGAAATCACTAAAAATAATGTCTGAGAAGTTGTAGGGAGATGAAATGATGACGCACAGAGGGAGGAGGAGGAAATATGAAGTTGAAGTAGAGAAAGGAATAAGAGAACAGCCAGTACAGGCCAAATTTGTGAACAAGAACATTGAACTGGGACTACCTTTTCCAGGGTAGCTTCTCTTAGCTATATAAAAGTCGCACTGTAAAGATTTTCTGCTTTTGTGAAAGAGGACATCCAGTGCTTAGCTTGTCACACTGTTTTTTCTCCTTCTATCGCTTCCAGAGGTATTGTGTTTGTCCTCTGGAAATCATCCTTCTCCTGTAAGATATTAGGCAGCACACTTTTCTTAGTGCCTGATAAAGAGCTGAAACAAGCTATTTCAGACTAAGGTATTTTTAGTGCCTCACCAGTCACTCCTTTAATAGGCTTTTATGGCTCAGCACGAATTCCCTGCAGGTAGATACTGAAAGCCTAATCCAAAATTGCATAAAGACAACTAAAAGAAGTAACATAATATTTGCAAGCAGATCTACAATTCCTTTGTCCTGAAAGAATGTGATCAGAGGTCTAAGCTAAAAATACATTTGTTCAATATGCTTATCTTAGCCCTTTGAGAGAAAAAAAGAAAGTAACAAAAAATATAAAAATAGATATAAAATAGTGGAAACAAGAAATATGGGGTATTAGAGCTCTTGCTACCTAGTATAAAGTATAGCAGAAGAATGTCAGGCTCTGCTAAATGTATCTCCATTGCTAGATAGTTTATGAATGACCATTTATTTTCAGGCAGCAAATCTAATGATTCTAAAGCTTTAGTCTTAATTTTTATCTTGGGCCACATTTGGGCAGTTAATAGCATTAGGAAAAAATTCACCTTAAATCTTGGAATGTCCAGGTGCAGCTGGTCTAATTTAAATAGGAACTACATGACCAGACACATAGTCATCTCCATTTTTATTCAGCAAACAACTGTTTCACTAAAACTTTCAGAGACTGCTACCAGCTGTGTGATAACTCTTCCAGAACATATCAGGTTCCTAATGAACAAAACTGTTCACCCCAGCTTTTTAACTCATCGAACTGTGGCACCTTCTCTAGTAAGAGAGCACAGGCAGTTGCAGATCTCTGCTTTAAGAGACCTTACACACCCCATCGCCCACATCTTCTTCTTGGCCACCATACAGCTGGTGGGTTCTGGCACAGTGATGCACCTGAAACTAATCAAAGCTCATTTTTCCCTTCAAAGTACATGTGTTAAGCCTATCACTCAGCCTCAGTGTGTTTAACCCCTCAGGTTATGGGGCTGATCAAGAGCTTCTTAGGAAATTAATTTCCATTGAGAAATGACAGTTTGTTGGAAAATAATTTCTCAAGCCAATTCTTCTGCCAGTTCAACCTTCTCTCTGATTTTATTCAAAGTCTCTGCTTATTTCTGGTGACCTGGATGTAGGCTGGAATTTCCAAGTCCCCTAGCTGGTGATTCCAGCGAAAAAGTAACTGGTGTCTGAGCAATACGTAACTCAAGTTGGCACTGAAGCTGGGGTTCCTGGGCTCTCTTGGCTAGCCGCCTCTGCAAATCTCATCCCAAATGCTGGCCTTCCTAGTGGCAGCAGCCTCTTGGTCATCAGGGCAGTAGATTGCTGGTTAGCTGAGTATCTGCAGCCCAGGGTCTCCATATCGACCCAGGGTCTCCGTATTAGCCCAGTGAAGGAGAGAGCAGCAGTCCCTCAGTCAGTCTCTCTTGGTAGTCAGCAGGTTTCAGGGTTTCTTCCTCATGCTCTCTGCCCATCCCTCTCTGCAGAGAAGGCTTTCAGCTCTTTGGGAGCCCGCCTACATAGCGGGCAGCCAGAGGAGCTGGGCAGCCCAGGAAACAAGCTGAAAAAATGCCCACATCCTTCCAAGGCTTTTCCCTCCCACAAAAATGTTCTGATTCTTAGCTTTTGTGTCCCAGCTCAGCACAGCTTTTCTTTTCCTTCAAAAATAAAGCGATTTGGAACAAAAGACAGTCTTCTGATCAGCTCTGGTTATTTTATTTCCCTTTTTCAGCCATACCTGGATACTCACCAGGATACCCTGACTGGCGAGCCAGAAGCAATAGGCTCTCATGGAAACTAAGGCCAAGATTTCCATCTCTGGATGGAAAGCCAACCCACTGAGCATTAAAATAACCTCTGGATCACAGTGAAAGCTTGGACTAGTCACTCTATGGCTCCACATGGAAGGAGAAGGCTAAGCTGGGCAATACTTGAGGTGTAGCATAAAGCTGTTTTGGCCACACTCTTTTTTAGCTAATCTAATGATGTTTGGAACAGATAATTACTTCAGCTATTGTTATGAGAATAGGTACTTCATGCTCTTAAATTCAGAGAGGGAGGGAGAGAATGAGAAACAATGAGACACTTAAATAGCAGAGCTTTAACTGGTTATTGTCAGTATGCAGGCAGAACCTGTGTAAGTGGAACTCACTGATAATGCTCAGTAACAGTAGCAATTCAGAAAGCACTTAACAAGCTTTATACCCATATAAAAGTCATGTTGACACTGTAGTTTTGGAATTTGTGTTCTTTCATTTTTCTTTCTTTCATTTTCTTTCTTTGCTTATTTGTCTTTGGTTTGGTTTTGTGGTTTGTTTGTTTTTTGGGGGTTTTTTTGTTTGTTTGTTTGGGGGTTTTTTGTCATTTCTTTTGGGTTTTTATTTATCTGTGGGGATTATTACATTACATGTATTGTAAGGAAATGCTTGGGTGTTAAATGTTTAAGATTGCTCTTTTTAGATTTGTCCTGGCAGGAAGAATGGCAGGTACATGTTGTTTCATATTAGCAAGATTGACTAGAAAATATTACATGACACACCTGTCACATGTATTGCTTTTTTCTGAGGCTTGCACTTCTGTTTTTGTGATTTTTTAAAACTTGATCACCTTAAAATTGTGATGAACACATTCCTTATATTTTATTTTTCATAGTAAATATTTTTCATAAATACAGCATTAAAATGTTTATAATAGCTCTCTGAAGATCAGACCTCAGAAATGGAAAGGAAGTTTAAGGAAGTGTTTTGATAAGTCCATTGGCTAAAAAATGCCTTATTTGACCAAGTAGGGAGAAAACTGAGTATTGTAAAAAGAAAAGCAAAGAACAATATATTTAAATTTTTGCTATAGAAATTTAGAAAATACATCAAGCAAACAATCTTCAGTGAGCTTTGCCAAATATTTAACATTTTGCTCTATTAAATATATGTGCCAGTACCACAAAACATATAGAAGAAGCAGTAGCTCATTTGATTGAAAAAGTAGTTGTCAAGCATGTTATATCCACTTTCTAGATGATTCCTAAAATCAGCAATCTGTCCCTCATTTCAGTGGAGAATCACACTGAATGTCTTTTATGGGCCACCTATTGAGGTGTCATTTCTTATAAAATATACCCAAATTGTATTTTGGTGACTGATTAGCAACTCCAAAGTACTTGAAGTGACAAAAATTATCAAATGAAAATAAGTACGGTTTGCAAAGCATTAATTTCTGCTATTCATTGATTTCATGCTTATGAGTTCAAAAAACTTAGCAGGTTCCAGTGAGTCACACAGTATTTCGTGTAAAATAGGCAAGGTTCAACTTGTGCTTGAAGAATTAATTACTTTTTTACTTGAGTAAACTTGAAAGAAGAGAACAAAATACCAGTCTGCATGTAATTCTTTTAGCATTAAATCAGACTTTGCAGTTGTCTAAAAAGCTTTGACTTTTCACAGTCAAGTCTTTCCACACAGCCCTAAAATGAAAAGTGCAATCTTGTGTTTCTCACAGAATCTAGCAGTGCAGCAATGAATGCCACTAATTCATCCCAAGATCACGTAGGAGGAGAAGTGGGCTTATAAATAATAATGCTGCTTCGTTTTTCCTGTGGTGCTTTTTTTTTCTTCTCAATCTGAAATATTTGTCAAGAAGGTAATCAATCTACATCTTGCAGTCAAGGATGGTTATGAAGAGGAAAAATAGTGTCCTGTGGATGTCTCTGTCTGTGAAGGTCCTGGCCACATGCTGAGCTCTCCTTTGTTCCTCCTCGGAGGGTGCTCACCACCCACCTTTGGGCTCCTGGCAGCAGTGCATCACATCACCTCCTTAGCCCCTGCTTTTATTCATGACGTGAATGGCTTGTAAAATGTCTGTGCTGAAGCACTACATGTACAGATAAGAGAAAACAGCTGCCTTCTCTAAGCCCATAAATCCACAAGTCTGATAGAATCAAACCTCTTTTTCTCATCTTAGAATCTTGCTCCCATCTCTAATTAGACATAATAATTCAGCGCTGTCACTGGCATAATTGGCCATCTGTGTACTTTCATACGTGTGAAACGAATACTGGGAAAGGTTACGCAGGCTGGTGCCACTAATGCTCAGGAAGGATTGTTGGAAACTAATCTTAGGAGCTGGATTTGAGCTGAAATTCTTTTTGGAAATGAAATGTCATTTTTCTTGTTGGGTTTGAGAGTTTTGAAAGGACCAGACAGCACAACAGAAGAGCCTGATGGCTGGTAGAAAAGCAAGGGTGGGATCAGAAGGCTTGCAATTTCTTTCAGAGGAAAAGACAATTGTGTTTTTCATACTTGTTGCTCAAGTTTTGATTTACTCCTGGACAGCTTCCATTATTAATGAAAAAAAGCACAGTATTTCAAAAGCACGTCTTCAAAGCAGCCTCTCTGAGAAACTCCAATAGCATGCCTTACTACTTATAGTACCTTTTTTCCAAGCTTTTCAATAATTTAAAATTAGTATGGAGAGAGTAAACAGGAAAGAATCCTTGTCCTTATTTCAAAAGAGTTCACTGTAATGAGAAATCACTGCACAAGGCTGCCAGACTTGAAAAGGTTATATAATGGAAAAGTGATATTTCTCTTGTGAGATAATACCTGCTGAATATAAAGTGTCAACAATCACGTCAAAGCTCCATTTCCATCCACAAAACCAGGCATAAGTTCCTGGTCACAAATGAAGCCTTCTCTCAGCAAAAGAAAAATGTCTTATAAAGAGTTTGCTTTCTCTCTTAACACATAGAGGAATATTGCTCAGGTATAGAGATAATAGAGCATGAACAGTTGAGGTGGTTTTCATAGTTCTGCAGCAGGATGAAGATAAATTTTTGAAGAGCTGCTTCTTGGGGTCCTCTGCTTGTAATTTGCTTGTCTGCACTCCTAGGACCCCAGTTCAACTTTACCAAAGGTTCAGAGGGTTTTCCTTCCAGTGAGGAAGCTCTCCAAAATGTTATTAAATGGCCCAGAAAATAGTGTCCAGGAGAAAACTGCTGCTATAAAGCAGTATGCACACTGGTATTATGCACCAACCAGGGGTGTCTTTATTTTGGTCCTGCTTTTATCACGATCTCTCAAAACTTAGGTGTGCATTACATATATTCAGATATCTATAAACATTTACTATATCTCACTTGTCTTTGAACCGTGAAGTCAGAAAGGCATTTTGATATTGAAGTCCAGCCAGTGAACACATGCTCACACACATATGAGCCAGCTTCACACATAGAAACATTGCCTTGCCAGCATCCACATAAACACACAGCACTCACACAAAGCACAGGCTTCCCAGTGCTGTTCCTCCTCTCCAACTGATTAGAATGGAAGTCCACCAGTGGAAGATACATATGTGTATTTTATATATTGAATATATAAACAAATTCTGGATTATTCTGATAGCAGGTCAGAGCTTTCCTGGTCTCTCTACATGCTGGTACCCAGATATACTAGGTGTAGTATTTCCTATTCTTGTTGCTGATACACCCACCTCTTATCCTACTTTTCTGCAAGTCCATCTTGAAGCCCACTAGCATTTACACATTTCTACTAAGAGCAGAAGATCATTGTGAATAGGATTAAACCAGAGTATCAATTAGATTGTGGTGAGGTAGCACAGAGCTCAGTTGTACAAGTGTAGTAACTATCTGTTTACACATAAGCAGCTACTTTCATACTCATTTATCTCCATTTTCACTTGCTTGTTCCTTCCCAATCTACCTTGAAGCCTTTCCTATGTTTCATCCCCTAAATATCCAATAAGTGTCATACATTCCCGTGGCTTCCTTAAGCCCTGACACAGTGAGGTGCATACAATCCCTAAATGCCTTTCCCAGTGTCCCATAGTGAGTCCTGTGTCCGTGTAGGCAATAACCCCTGGCAGTCTGCAAGGTCTTCTGGGGTGATACCTTTTTCAGTTAAATTGTCTTGGTTTCACAACGGATGTGATGGGTGAATGCTTCTCCTTGGATGGTTTTCAGAGTAGCCATTTCAGCATGCACCATTATTGCCCTTCTAGAGCTTCTCTGCTCTGTTGTTCATCTGCTCTTTGCCAGGCCTTTGTGATCCTGGTGATTAACCTTTCATCACATGACTTACAACCATCTGCTCTCTGTGCCAGAAAGGCCTGGAGTGTCTGATTATGAACTGGATGTGAAGATGGTAGCAATCTCTTAGTGCTGTAGGAAGATGTGCAGAACGTGAGAATGCTGGTCACCTTTTAAAATTCCTTTGGATATTATGCCCTAGTACAGTGCTGGGTAATATTATACTCCTGAGGGATTATCCTCTGGAGCTGCAGTACAGGGTGAAAAAGACTGTGTGCTGTAATGTGACAATGGTGTCATTGTCCTAGCAGGTCCTGGGACAAACTTGTGTTAGAGGACATAAGGACAGAAGATATTTAATTGGCATAATATTTTAATCCAATTTGGAATTGGATTAAAATATTATGCTAATTAAATATCTTCTCTTGTCTCATTGGTAAAATCAATTAGCTCTCCTTTTCTAAATGCTACCACAGGAAATTATTAGCCATCTCACATTTTACACATACTGATGGGACACCTTGGGGGTGGAGCCAGGGTCTCCATCACCTTCCTGAGAGGCAGGCCAGGAGACCAAGCAGAAAAGGCTCAGGATGGACAAATCGGATTGTGCTGCCTGGAGGCCACCTTGGGATACCTTAAAGCTATCCCACAGAAGGCCATAGTGGTAATATTACCGTGATGTGCTTAGTAAGATGGGAAATCCCAAGCTGCTCTCAGAAAACTGTAGGGATGATGAAAGAAAAGAACAGAACAGCACTGCTATCTTTCTTGAGGCAGAAGCAGCTATATGCATTCTTAGACAAATCTTTTCTATTTGGGTACAACTACTATATTTGTCTCTATACCAAGCTGCAGTAAAAACTTCTGTGAATGGGAAAATACCATTGGCAGAATGGTTATTTCCATGCTAATGTGGAATCCTGGGATATGAAAGCATATTGTTAGTTAGAAATTTGTAACACAGAAGTGACAGCGGTCCTCCCAGGTAATAAACCAGAACAGATTTTCAAAAGATCTTTTGTCAATAATTTCAAAACTGAGTGCTTTAGTAACTCAATAGAAGTCAGTTTAGAGACACCGATAAAAATGGTTCTTAAAACACTAAACAACTTGGATGGGAGAGAGCTTTGTTCTTAAGAAGCACTACAGAATTTAATATTTTGAGATTGTTGCTTTACTATAAATTATTAATCTTGGACAGGTGTCCCTGCTCACAATACAGGAGTTTGAACAAGATGATCTTTGATGTCCCTTCCAACTCAAACCATGCTCAGTTTCTATGATTCTGTGACCTATATTTGAATTTTAAATATAATTATTACAATACTTATTTAATGTAATTTTAATTAATTTTATACAATTTAGGATCTAACTCTTTAATATGTGTGAGCCATTTCAAGTATTTTTTTCATAACCCCCCCACAACTTGACCAAGGGACATTATAAAAGTATATGGCCGATGTTTGTGGATCTCTGAGTGTCCTTTGACTATGGAGAAAATGGCTTTTGACTGCCTGCAGAACAATTTATGCTAAGGCTGTGCTTGGCCTAGCTCCTGGTAATCGTGGGACACTGTAGGTGCATCTATCACCATGGACTGCAAGCATGTGCTCATGCACATTAATGCGGCAAATGACAATTCGGGGCTCTCACCAGAGAGGTAAATTAAACCTGATCTACTCAGCATAGGTCAGTCTGTGAGACGTCTTCAGCAGCTTGCACTGAAACATCATGTCTTGGATGGTAATCACTCCTGCAGGTGTCTTTCCCAGATTCAGGAGCACAGTGTCTGAGGGGCTCTTTATCCTGCATTATGCCAAGGTTTTCTCTGCAGTCAGCTCCACTCCAGACTACTCATTGCTTTTTCCGTTAGAATCATACAATAGTTTTGTTTGGAAGGGACCTCTAAAGGTCCTCCAGTACAACTCTCCTGCAATGAGCAAGGACATCTTCAACTAGACCAGTCCTGCCTGACCTTGAATGTTTCCAGGCATGGGACATCCACCACATATTTGGACAACATATTCAAGTGTTTTACGACCCTCGCTGTGAAAAACTTCTTCCTTACATGTAGCATAAATCAAACCTCAAAATTTCCCCCCATCTTTCTTATAGGCCCCCTTTAAGTTTGTCCCCATTCTTCTCATGGGCCCCCTTTAAATGCTGAAAGGTTGCAAATGCCACCTTCTTATTTTAGAATGTTATTTAACATCGTGCCAGCTGGAGTTTTAAATATTTCTCCAGAAACTAGATCAAGAAACCAATGCACCTTGTGATGAATAAATTAAGACTGCAGAGCTGCCACATTGCCACATGCATTGTCACCTAACTAAACGAGTGCACAGATGCACCACCAGAGCTGAGTGAACAGTCTAAACACATCTCTATAAATAATTATCTGAACACCAACTTAGGAGTTCATGACACTCTCACATTCACATCTAAATGAAGACAGGCTATTAAATTGCACATTTGGTCTAGAGGGACGTTTGACATTAAAATTCCTATGATATATTTGATGATGGTAATGAGTGCTTGCCATTTGCCTTCTACTGTGCTCTTTAATCCTGAGGCAAACCTAGCAATGCACAAGTTACTCAGCCAAAAATGTCCGGATAACCACTGCTTTGTTATAAAACACTTGTTGGCTCTGCACTTGGGTGATGTTCTGCAAAACAATTTGAAAATAATTTTGAATAATGAGCATATCTGAAAATGTTGTAATCTGCCTGCACACATTTCTCAAACAGAGGAAGAAGTGAAAGGCAGCTGTTTATCCATGATGGATTAACAAGAAAAGTGTTAGGATTTAACTTGCCTGGTGATGCGTATGTCTGTAAACTCTTAGGTAGGTCTCTGCTTCTGACTTTGTGCCCTGATATGCTTGTGACAGGATTTGAGCCATTTTTCCTTAAGGCAGAGATGTGTAATCTGCTTTCTTAATCAGCTCTTGGACTGATAAAGCTTCCACAGCCATGCATGAAGATGAAACAAAATAAGAACATGTTTACCTTCATTGCTCAAAAGTGCAACAGATGAGAAGCTCCTGCTTGGAGAACAACAATGGCCATGAAAGAGGGATAGATGAGGGTAAAGCACTTTGAGTTGACCCTACTGCCTCAAGTACAACTGGGGCCCTTTTCGTTCTCAGCACTTGCCCCTGCTCTTCCATTCACCCACCGAGGAGGGATTTTCACTAGGTGGCGCAATGTATGTATGACCTACAGGCCAAGAACTGCTTTTTCTTGGACTGATTTTTCTCCCATATTGCAGTTGTGGGCTAAGTCAGAGAGGTGCTGATAACTCCCTGCCTGCCTTCCCACAAATCTCTTTGTGCCCAGAGAGGCAAGTTCATTGGAGAAGCGGTATGGAGTTAAAGCTATCTTTATGGCTGTAGAAAGAAGAGCAGACCAGTCCAAGTGCTATCAAGAACCACCTTCTTGGAGAGGGCACAGAATCTGAGATGTGGAAATGATCCCAATGACACTGGTGTAACCCAAGAGCTCAGAATTGGATGGCCTCTTGACTGTGCAGTGAAAATCACTCTGAACATGGGCATTATCTTCCTGAAGACCCTCCCTCTCTGTGCAGAAGGGCCCGTGATAGGTGCCTTTGGGGATTGCCCTTTCTGAGCAGGGGAGCCCATCTGACTGCTGACACCTAGCCAAGCTGCCTCAGTGAGAAGTGTCCTGCCCTTCTTTCCTGGTCTCCGGAGGCCAGTGGCAGATGTGCAGCTATCTCCATCTCATGACTCAGGTCCCAGGGGTACCAAATTGTCTTCTGGTGACATCTTCATCTCACTCACATGGGGACACTGAGCAGGTATCTCCGATGCCACAGTTGGTGTCTAAACTTAGGTAACATTGATCTCCCACTGCTCTGTCCCTTATAATCCCCAGCTGCCATTAGTCATGTCTTTACACATATATAGCAATTTTGTAAAGAAACAAGTAATATACAGACTCTGAGAAGAAAGAAATCAGGCTGAAAACCCTTCTGTAGCACTCCCACAGAGAGGTAAGAACAAAAGAAGAAAGACCAAGACAAAATATCTTCAGGTGGTGCCAGGGAGATGGAGGAGGGAGTCATATGTCTATTTTTTTATTGCCAAGCAACTAGAAAAAAAAACCCATATGATATATCACTGGGATAAGGGATTTCAGCTTTTCAGCTTTTCTGTTTTACTTTGGATATAAAACTTACAAAGTAGCAACACATTTGCAGGAAACTTGACAGGTGTGGCATAGACCTACAGAAGAAATAAGCAATTTAGGAATATTTAAAAAAAAACTTAAGAAAATTAAGAAAAATATCTATTGGGCAAGAGAAAAGAGATTAATATGCCTAGAGTGGAAATCATCACAAACAGGTAGACAATCCTTTGAGTAATTAATTTACAAAATAATTTACTAATATAATCCAGATTTTTCACCTATCAAACAATGTTCATAAGTGACATTCCATCCTGTACAGCTCAGAAAAATCCCAGATTGCAATCACTGTAAGAGGAAGAGCTGCCTTGTACCAAGATTGTTTGACCTCCTCTATTTCTTTCTCTCTGTTTTTCATTGATAGATAATGTCTGACAAGAGAATAAATTTTCATGTACTCAATAGTAGATGTAGGGGTTTTTTTCCTAGTGTGTCATGTCAGTGCATAATTTTACAGCATAATATACTTTATTTATTACTCCTGAAACCTGGGCCAGGAGTAAATCTGTATATCGGTGGGTTTATTTTTCATATCTGTGCAACATAAGATTAAATGTATTTATATGACATATCTCATGTCTGAACTATTCTTCAACCTTTCCAGTGACAGAGAGTGCTCAGACAGTGTTTACTAGACAGTATTTTTCCAGGCTCCAAAGCCCCTCAGATACCTTTTGCCCCAAAGTGTAATGTGAGTCATCAATTACAGCTTCATAATTTCTACCACACAGGGCAGTTTATATCTTCATCTTTGCAATTGTTATTATGTATTTCTACAGCTGAACTTAATTTTCTTCCTTTTATCTCACACATCAAATTTTCTATCCACTTGAATATCGTTGCTTGCCTTGAGTGAGACTACTTGAAGAGTGGGACCTGTTGAGAGAGTTGAACTGCCCAATTAAGGGCTTTTTAAAGCAGAAGAGAATATTATTTCCTGCTTTTTGCAGCTTCTGTGCCAGTTTCACATTCTCAATATGGTGTTTGCCCACTTCTCAAGAATGACTTTTTTTCTGATATGCATCTGCTGTCCATGATGAGCTATTAAATGGTATCTTTAAACTGCAGAATATAACAGAAGGGCTGACTACAACAAAGATTAATCCTCACAACTAACTTGAAGAACTTGGTATAGTAGTCACGAAGACTTGCAGAATACATTGTGACATTGTGACCTTGAATGTCATATATGTGTCAGGAGAGAAAGTCAGCCAAACAAACTGATGTTCAGCTTTTTCCTGCCTTGGAAAAAGGTACTTTGAGCTAGTAAGGCTTTTGATGTAGATTTTAACATCAAAAGTATTGAAATAGGGTGAGGTAGGTTAAAAATTGATCCACATTTTTTATTTCAATGGGTATTTAATGGTATATAAAGGTGGACAAAATCAATGGCAATAGAGGTGGCTTTTCCAGAACTCTTTGAATATGAATCCACCAAATCAGTGTACCTGAGTTTTGTAAAACCAGACAAGTGCTCACTATTTATGTCTCACACTTTTCCTTAAGCTTTCTTCTTTTTTTTGCCTTCTGCTCTCTTCCAAAGCAGCTCCACAGCTAGTCTTGCCTTTACTGTGCTGTCACCCTCTGACCTTCTTGCTGTGAAGATCACTTTCCTTTAATACCTCAGCTGCTTTTATGCTCTCTCTCTCCTGACACTACATTCCTTCTCCAGTCAAGCTTTTTCCTCTTCTCCAAGCCATCCACACTACTGAATTTATAGCTGTTCAAGATCTCTCCCAAATTGCTCTCATACAGCTGCAATCCCTCTGCCCAGCTTCCGCTGCCTTTGAGGCCATGGTACCACACTACCTGCCAGGTTTGACATCTGCATGTCCTGTCTCTGTTCCTGGGCTGGAAGACAAAGTTACATATATATATTATAGAAAAAGAATTTTTCACTGAATTTGCATCTTATTTAGCTTTTTGCTACTCATTGTTGCTGCTTTGAAAAAGAATGAATGGGGCAATGGAAAGTGCATGGACACAGTTATTTCACCAGAATCTAAGATCTTAAGGTGGAAAATAGAAGGAGATGCTTAACTCTATCTGTGGCATCGTTCTTAGAAGCCTGAACACTAGGGTAAGGAAACCAGTCCCATGGCTGCACTTTCATGGCTCAGTGTCTCTGAAAACCAAACCAAACAGTAGTGTTTTCCTACAAGCTATACCCTGCAAGCAAACAAAATGCTGTTTAATGTCAATAACCTCACATGTGAGGACCTGAAACTAAGAACAGAACTGGCCAGCATATGTTATAAGTAATATCTCTGTAAATAAGAAAAAGGTTCAAGGACAAGCTAGTCAGAAAATTGATTTTTAAGCTTTCTTGGAAAGCCCAAAGATGAAACAGTAAAAAGTAAGAAGGATTCAATACTTTGCATGTATCATTAAAAGGGTAAAAAGAAGAGACACAACTGCATTTGCAGTGCATGCAGTTATTCCCACCCGAGGGGCTGTTTGCACATATATATTCCCTAAGATGTTGCAGAGACAGCTTGCCACAGAGTTAGCTGTCGCTCAACAGCTGTGCCTTTGCTGACACAGATTAAGTGATTTGGAACAGGAGGGAGTCTGATTCACAAAAAGTCTGATGAATTTGAGTTTTGTAAAGCAGGACCATTAAAAACTCATCCATGATGAAAGATTATTATCAATCTCTGTTATGGTGATGGTGACAGGGTTAAAAGGAGATTGTAAGTCTAGAAGTATAACAAGAGCCTACTGAAGAACAGAGAAGTGTTGAAAAAGATTTGTAGGGGGATGACTGTGGGATATATATAAGTTATGATATTTGGACTATAAGATGTGTGCTTTCCTCAAACATGTTTTAGACAGGGCATATTCAACTCAAGCTGTCATTTGCAGGACCAGGAGTTGGACTTGATGAATCTTGTGGGTGCTTTTCAGCTCCAGCCTATTCCATGTTTCTATGATCCTAATCCCAATCAGCACCTAGATGATAAAACTAAATATATAGTGTCTTGGGACCTTTGTCAGGCAAAAGATTGTGTTCAAGCTTATGTAATATATAATTTTTGCTTTGCAAATCTGAGGCCCAATATAGCAAACAGACAGCATGGTGACTTGGGTGAGAGCCTGTATAATAAAAGCTCAAAATGTACCTGCTTTTGCACTGGAAGTCTAAGTCAAAACAACTGCCTGATCAACAGTACACAGTACTTCCACTGTATTGCAATAATGTAGGCATGTGTATTATTAAGACCTTTAGGTCATGCGTCATTTTCATTTCAACCCCCATCGCTTTGGCCATATTAGGCCCTCTACTCTCTTTTTAGTCAGCTTGCTCCTGAAGTTTCATCAGTTTTGCCAGTCAGGGTCTAGCTGTTTTGAGCAGTATCATTATCATGAATGAAACATTTTCATTCATTTTTTGTCTTGCCTCCATTTTCTGCAATGTTTCCTATTCCACAGTTTCGTTTTATGGCCAAGATTTCAGATGATGAAAAGACAAACGGCATGGTCGTTACAGAAATTAAACACAAAAATGACTGGTTTGCTCATTCTCCCTTTGCAAATGGATTTTAATCTCTCCACAGGCAAAGAAGGCACTTACAGTTTTAGGCATTTCTGTTTTAATCTTAAAGTGAGTTTTATATTCAAGGGAAATTTATTTTATAGTTTACAACTGCAAAAATTAGCACACTCCAATAAAATGACACACATTTCACAAAATCAGGTAGCAAGTTTCGGTTGAAAGATTCAAAGAACAGAAAGCACCTCTAGAGCCACAGGTATAAAACAGATACAAGTGCTTGGAAGCAGGAAATGTTTCTTGTTACTTACAGTCACAGTGTACATGCATGGAGAAAAAAATACTTTATCAGGCACTAATAAAGTCACTTTATTATTTTATAAATTTATAAATTAGTCATTTTGTAATTTATAAATTAATAATTTTATAAATTACTTTATGAGCCACTGATAAAGTAATTTGTCTACTGTGCAGTATATGAAACTACTTTAAGTGGCCTTTCTTCACAGCTTTGCTCAATGCACTGTTTTTATCAGAGAGATCACACCCTGACATATGAAACAGCTAGGATTTGCATTCCAGTTCACAACTACACTGGTGAAAACAAGGTTTGCATGTTTTTGTGTTTGCTTATTTGGGATCTCGCCTGTGCTTTGTAGGTTAATGGATGTCGCTTCCCGAGACACAGGTTTGTCAATCAGGAATTCCTGCATTACCCAAAGACTAGTTCTCCATTAATGTTTATTTTTGAAAGTGTGCATAATTACTATAATATTAGCTGAAATCTACTTTTCTGATGACCTTTAATACTGCAGAAAGCATATTGACAATGTGATTTGGAAAGTATTTTTATAGGCTGCCTAACAAAGTGCTCAGCTTCAGTTAACATTAAACCTTTTTTTCTGACTGACTTAGATTATTGGACACTCCAGTTCATCACCTCTTGAACTAGTTTATCTAGTTTTCCTTTTTATCTTCCTTTTGGCTAAATGAAAAACATCTGATCCTTTATTTGCTCGTAGCAGACTATTTGCTGCATAGTTTTGGTGTGTTGCCAATTTTGTGTAGCAGAATAAGACTACAGAGAAGCAAACCCATGAAAATGATAATAAATAATATTATATATCTATATATTTATATCTATATCTCTCTATATATATACTAGCAAACCTAGTCAACAAAAAGTAATTTTTATGCTATAAAACTTTCCTTTACGAATTTTTAGTCCTGATCTAACTAGAAGGTATGGTTAGTGGGAAACCAGTGAAGCATTAGACAAGCTGTTGAGAACAATCCTTGGAGTAAAGAGTGAAGAGAAGGCAGTTTATCACACCTACTGGAGGTCCTGCCCTAAGCCAAAGAGCAGGTAGGCTTGGAAATGAAAACTTCAGAGAATCACTCTACAATAATAATCAGTAATAATACAAAAAAGGAGGGGCCAGGTTTTGCTGGCTTAGGGGAGAAACACAGGGAGACTGTATAGAAGTGCTTTGAGGACATTCTGAGCTACAGTTGAGATAGCTGAATATATATAACCTATTTTGAGACCTGTTTTCTGAAGAAATAATACATGGAGACAGTTGGCTGGTTTTAATTGCTCTTGTAATTACACCTGGAGGGAACAGAATTGCAGGCACTGAAAATAACTCAGCCCTGCCAAGGTAATCACTGTTAGTGCTGCTCTGTGGGTTAGTTAATCAGGTGACTGTGTGGAGGTGTGTGATGGTGAGGGGGATAAGCTCTGATGAGAGCCATACTCAGAGGTTAGTCTGTGATATCTGCTGGGTAGACGGGACCATGGGGATGTCCGGGGCATCCCTATCACAGCAGCATGGACCCTTGCAATTCAATTTCCAAAATACCCAGAGGCTGCTCCTGGTTTGCCTTCACATGGCAGGACTAAGGCATGGTGAAAAGTCTGGCATGCTTCCTGACCTGTCTCAGCATGTCAGGAGGACTTTTGCACCTTGAGCACCCTGCACATCTGTCAATGCATTAGGTGACATCAGTATTCACCCAAGTAACAGCATTGAAGTCAGGGTAGGAAATGTTGAGCTTGCTATCCTATCTGCCTCTAGATAGTCACTAGGTGTGTATTGAAGCTTGACTACATGATATTTACCTGAGTTTTCTCATTCAGGACTGTCAAAAATCACCTCTAGCCCATGTCCAGCTTCATACTTTGCACCACCATGATGTTGCATCAACAAAAAGTGGTTTATTCTTGCTGCTCAGAATGGAAAGGAGCTTGAGTGTGCTGAGATGGGCAACATAAGGCCTTTCCAGGAACATCCCAGTGTGACTCTGCTGTGCGTTATCAGCCATGTCAAACTTCCACGAGGCATTTGATAACCACAGTCATCTGTGGTATTTCCAGACTGAGAGGAGTGATGAACCTTAATGTGCACTAACAATTATGGAAACAAGTCTCTCCTTCTCCTCCTTCCCTGGTGTTGTGGAACTCACCTTGAAAAAAGGCTGATGTCTAGATGAGATAGAGATTTGTTGGAACTGGGGCTAAGTAAGGGTTGGCCTGTTTTCGAAAAAATTAGAGGAGTAAGAAGTATGACTGACCTGCTAATTGTGACAGATACTACTTGTAACAGGGCTTCTTCCACAGACATTTTGTAGGATTTTGACTAAGGCAAATAGTCTGCAATTACTGTAATTTACCTGCCTCTGTACCCAAATCTGCAAGTTCCTGCTAAACTGGGACTTCAAGTGACTTGGTTCCCCTTGCAGAATTCAGTTCCATTAGAAACAAACAAGTTCTGAAACTCAGTTTTGATGGAAAAATTTCCAGTATTATTCCTCATTACAAACCATTCCAATTCCTCATTTCGAAGTTATCTTTTAGACAAGGTCATTTTTCTGAGCCTAAGTAAAGCCTTTGATGCCATTTTCCACAGCAGTGTCTCTCTCTGGAGAACACTGCCTGCTCATGGATTGGATGGTGTACTGTCCACTGAGTAAAAAACTGGTGGATGTTTGGGCCCACAGAGTGGTGGTGAATGGAGTGAAATTCACACTCGCGCTTCTCCCTGGGGCTCAGTACTGGGCACAGGTCTATTTATTTTCTTTTTCAATGATCTGAAAGAGAGGAGCGATGGCACACTTAGTGACCCAGTTGGAAGGGACCTGGGGGTGCTGGTCAGCAGCAGCTGAACATAAGTCAGTGTGTGTCCAAGTGGCCAAAAAGGCCAATGGCAACCTGACTTGGGTCAGAAAGAGTGTGGGCAGCAGGACTAGGGCAATGATCATCCCCCTGTACGTGGCACTGTGAGGCTGCACCTCAAATCCTGTGTTCAGTTCTGGACCCCTCACTGCAAGAAAGACATTGAGGTGCTGGAACAGGTCCAGAGAAGGGGAGCAAAGCTGGGGAAGGGTCTGGAGCACAGGCCTGATGAGGAGCAGATGATGGAGCTGTGTTTAGCCTGGAAAAGAGGAGACTGAGGGGGGACATTATCTCTCTCTATAATTATCTGAAAGGAGGTTGTGGCCAGTTGGAAGGTCAGTCTTTTCTCCCAAATAACAAGAAATAGGATAAGAGCAAATGGCCTCAAGCTGCACCAGGGGAGGTTTATGTTGAAAATTGGGAAATTTTTCACAGAAAGGGTTGTCAAACACCAGAACAGTCTGCCCAGGGAAGTGGTGTAGTCACCGTCTCTGGGGGTATTTAAAAGATGTGGTACTTCAGGACATGGTTTAGTGGTGGATTTGGCAGTACTGGGTTAATGGTTGAACTTGGTGATCTTAAAGTCTTTCCCAACCTAAATGATAATTTCAAAAATATACAAACATTAACATGCAGTTCCTGCAGACTGTTGGAACTACTTACCAAGCTATGAGTTCTAAGAAGTTGAAATTGAAGCAGAACAGTGTTCCACTGAGATGATTAATGTTTTGCATAAATTTCCTTCAGGAAGGATTTCAAATTTTTTGATGAGAAGAAGTGTTTCTAATTCAGAAATAAGTAAAATTTCAGGATTTCCATTTTCTCCATGTGTCAGGCTTTGTAGTCTTGCTAGAACATGCATCTCAGATGTGAAGCAGAAATGTGCACTTAAATGGAATAGGATCCACAAAATAGTTCCTTTCTGATGTAGATGCTTGATACTGTACAACAAAGATCACTGACATGACTTTGCTTCACTAGCTATCTAGGGGTTCATATTATCAGTAATTGCCTGATTAGCCACATCTCACAGAGCAGATCTTCAGGCAACCTGTCATGACTCTCAGTGCAAAAATAATCTTAAGGAAGGAGACTGGAATAAATGAGAGCATCTTGTGCAGTATAAAGTGCACCATAAAGTGCAGCAGCTTGAGCAGTGCATATGTCTTGCATTGCAGACTAGATCCTAGGCTCCCTTAAGAATCATAGTGTTAAATTTATATTTGATTTCTTTATGCCAAGCATTGAATAGCAAAGCACAATATCGAAGCCAGTATTTTTAAGCCCCATAAAACAATGTCATGTTAAACAAGGAAAAATGTACCTGCCTGAGCTATCAAATGCCACCACATATATTGAAGTGTAAGTCTGATAAAGCTTTTCACTGGAAAGTTTTGCATTTACAGCAGCTCTAAGGAAAAGATATCAGAAAGGTGATCTCAGAAAAGAGTGAGGTTTCAGCTCCTCATTTTGTCTCTGTCTAGGTGCTACACACACAGTGGCATTGTCTCTATATGTCTATTTCTATGATTGTCAAACATGAACTAGATCTCTAAATGCCTTTATACAAAAATCAGGTTGGACTAAGAACAATCCCTTAAATAACATTTCATTTATTTTATGTTCAGGATGGTGTCTGAGCAAGAGGCTTCAATTAATTACTGCGTTAATAGACTTAGCACAAACAGGGTCTGTGTACTTTCCTCTCCATTTGTAGAGCATCTGGCAGCAAAATTAACTGACCTTCTGCAATTCCTGTGCATTGCCAGTGAGCACAGTACCAGTAGGTCACTCGTCTTATGCCTTTTGAAAGCCAAACAGACCTACTTATTTGGTTTTATGTAGGATGCAGAAGGTAACAATAAGATGATATTTACAGTTTTCAGCATTTGATTATCAGATTTCTGCAAACTTTTGGGTTAAAGTATAATGATGCTTCTTTCAAGCAGAAACGTGATATGAAAAGGCATTATTCTTCCATGAGAATCTGATGATGTCTCTCAGCAACAACAACATAATAAAATAGGCAGTAGTTCTCTAGCCATTCTTAAAGAAATGTCCTCATCTAAATTTTTTACCAGAACAACAAACATTTCATAGAACAAACAATTTCTCTGTAAATCACTTTGAAAAGTGATGTGCTGGCTCTGTTGAAGTCTCCTGTGGGAAATCATCAAATAGGAAGGGTTCACAAGCTGGAGTGAGTTCAATCACTGCAGCCCAGCATGGTGGGAAGAGGCTGAGGGAAGAGGGTTTACTTGACCTGAACAGGGAAAGATTAAGGAGAAGAACCTTACTGCTTTTTTCAGCTAAAAGGAGGTTGTAGAAAAGACACAGCTTCAGAGATGCACAGCAAAGGAAAGTAAGCCACAGTTGCATGTTGGAGGATGGGCTCTTCTGACTGTCTCTATAGATGAAAAACATCTTCAAATTGAGAACAGGTAAGTACTAGGTCACATTGCTTCAAAGGTGAAACTTCTGTTCTTGGAGATTTACAGTACATAGGTGAAGAAGACCCTAAGCAGCTTCTGTACCTTCAGGTTAGCTCTGCTTTGAGGAGTGGTTCTGACTAGGTCACTGAGGTCTCTGAGGTCACTTCTGAACTGAATTATTCTATGTCTTGAATCACAACCTGCTTGTCAGGTCTCCAGTCTCCTAACTACCTAAGCACCCTGGGGATATCAACATCTTGATTATTTTTTGGAATTGTGACACCATTCCTTTTGCCTTTCTCACAGCACCAACACTACCCACTCCTGCACACTGAGCAGTACATTTCCAAGCCAGGGATCTACATTCAGCAGAGACCAATCCCCTCTGCCTCAAATCCAGGATGCATGTTGAAATTGTGGCTGTGAGCTCTGACAACAGTGAGGCCGTTGTCACCAAGATGGCCTCAAGGCCACTCAACGCTGTCACCACCACATGCTTGAGAGCAGGCTATTCTCTCTGTGGTGGCACCTGGAGGAGACCAGGTGTGCACAGTGGTGGAGAAAATACTCCTGTGCTTGTGGGAATCTCACAGAACCTGATTTAAAGCATTCAGTGGACATGCTTTGTCTGAGAGGTTTGCCCCCCTGCCTTCTCTGTGTGTTCAGTAAAGGACAGCAGGCACCTTGGCTATGTCCTTGGCATTTCAGGAACTGATTAAAGATCTGTCATGCTCCAGCTGGCAATTGGAAAATGGCACTATAACCATACCCCTTCCCTTCAAGATAGCTTCCTCTGCAAGGACAAACCCCAAACGCTAATGTACCTGGTGACTTGTTGGTGTGCCAGCAAGTGGTTGCTGACCAGCTTGAAGGCTTTTCAGAGGCCTGTCAGCAGCAGCAGATGCCTTGCCTGAGTCTGCAGCTGCTTTCACAATCCACAGCACAGACTTAGAATGTCAAAAATTGTGAAGGTGTTCTTAGGAGGTCTGTTCTTGAGAGATGTTCTTAAGAAACTGATATTATCTGCAGCGATGGGATTTTTATTAGAGTTTGCTTCAGACCTCAAATACTAGAACAGAAAAAGGAAGTAAAGGGTAAAAGCAGAAAAATCACAGGTTAATAAACAAATCAAAGAAGCAAATACATGAAAGATGATTTGGGGGCAGAAGAAGGCAAAATGTGCACTGAGCTACCATACCAGCTTCTTCAAGCAGGATCTTCAAGCACCACATTAATCCTTGTAGACTTTTATCAGATAGCGTGTAATTCCCTCAGTGATAATGATAAACCACCTCACCTGACAGCTTGTTATGCTGACTCTTTGTTCTCTCCAGTCAGCTGCCAAAACCAAAATTCTGGGACTCCTGTGAAAGTGGGCTTAGTGCAGCTGGTGTTGGAAGGATGAAGACCAACATGAGTGTCAGTGCTGTCCAGCATTGCCCCTGGGCAAGCAGTGCAGCTCCCCGGGGCCATGTGTGCGGCCATGCGCCGCCTGCGCTTCTCCCCACACTGCTGCTGTCAGAGACAAACACCCTCGGCGGCTTCCCAAAAGTGCTGGCATGGCTGCACAGGTACTGTGGAGCTCAAGGCTGGGATAGGTGCCAGCAGCCTCTGTGTTATCCTGGGGAAAGCTAGACACAGAAAAATCACTGGCCATCATCAGAACAAGCCCACTGCCCTCCCCAAGCCCCATGGGACCTGTGCTGTGGTGCCCTGGGGACATTTTATGATGCTTTTATGGAGGCAATTTCTGCTCTTCAATTCATATCAGTGTTGTGCATTGCAGTCTCCTTCTGTGTGTTGGCAATCATTCATCTTTTTAAGGAGCAGTTAGATCCTCAGGGAGCAATGTGTTGTTATGCTGCTGGGTATTGTTATTATTACTTAGTATTTTAATTGTTACTGTGATCCTTTAACCCGATGAAAGTGGGATTTCCAAATAAAACTTGCAAAGAGTGAATCTATTGAAAAGTACGTTGCATAAAAATGAATCCCACTTCAAAGGCCTTACTCAGATTAATTCTGCTATAGCTTAGAGCAGAATTTAGTCCCATGTTATTATCTCTGGAGGAAGATTAAGGCTCAAGATGCAATTAGTTTCAGTTTAGTAAAAAAGTCAGGATGGAACAAGTAATCTGGTAGAGTATTTTTCATAGAAGACCAAAGACCTTTTCTGTTGGTGTCTGAATTATATATGTCTCAAAGTTTTCCCTAAGTCTTTAACAAACCGGTCATTAGACAAACAATGCCTATGTATTTCAGGGGTTTTGTTGGTTTGGAGTTTTTTGTTGTTGTTTTTTTGTATACTGAAATAATTACTTCTGTAAAATTACTGGCTTGAACACAAGAATATTTGTATGAAAGCGTTTTTAGGAATAATGTCTATTCTCTTTCTGTTTCGGAATGAAGTCTACTTGTATAAGCCCACTGATACTGGATATAAACACTTTTCCCAGATACAATTAATGCAATTCAAATCCTTGTAGGAAACAGAGTCATTTTCCTAGTCCCATGTATCTCCTTCAATCAATGTGAGGAGGCAGAAGTATGAGAGTCACTAGAAATATGCTTTTTGCTCTCCAAAAATTTAGATTTAGGAGGCTTAATAAGTGTGTTTAGTGCCAAATAGTTCTGTATTCTGGACTGGCACTCTTTATTCAATAATGTTCTTCAAACTCCAGCAGTTTTCTAATGCCTTAAAGCCAGAATGAATCAGGTCTATTCTTAGTTCTTTTTCTGCTACAACTGATCTTTTCACAGTGGTTAGTTCCCCTCTCTACTTTGTTTCAAATCAAAATTAGAGAAAATCTTGAAACGTAAGAAAGATTTTAATGATTTTGCTAATACGCACTGTACACTTCTTGGGGAAGGGTCACATTCTAAGGTTGCTGAATCTTTCGGCCCCAAGAGATGAAACATTTAATTGGGATCTCTACACATTACTAATAGACTACATGTCATACATTAAATGTTTGGTTTGCAAGTAATTCTGGAGAATATTTCTTTTTCCTTTTTGAGAATTGAGCTTAACAGAATAGGCTATGGAGAAAGCAGGAATGCTTAAAAGGAAAAAGAAAAAACCATTTGGGGAAAGTTTTATTTTAAACATAGTCAATATAATAAACTTCACTTCTTGCATCAAGTGATGCTTAAATATGATTTCTTAGGGGAACAGTAGTTTGAGAATAGGTTTTGTGATTGCTAAGACAGTAAATGGCTGAGAGTAGCAAAAGAAATACTGAGGAGAAGTCTTTTTCAGAAGAATGTTCACAGTTTTAAATTCAAGTCCCAGCTGGCCTAGAAACCAGAGCTTCTCTCAGAGACTTGAGGGGCTCCAAGAACTCTAATTTATGGAAGGTAGAATATTTTCCCACTGGACTATGGAGAGCTTGCAGGTTGTATTCTAGAGAAAACACCTGAAAAAAATCTTCTTTTTCTCAGAATCACCCCCTTTCTAATGGTAGAGGTGAGAAGATTAGGAGTGTGCCCCACCAGCTCCCTGAGAGCAAAGCTCACAGTTCATGTGCTGTAGTGGGTTAAGGTGCTCTGTGACTCTGCCTTGGTGAATTACAAAGAAAACTGCCTGTCTTACTGGGTGTGTGGATGAAGAAAAGAAACATTGTAAAGTTATCTGTTCTTGTATGCCTTTGTTTGCATATCCATTGCAAAGCATGCAGTCATCACTGGATGAAATTGGCAGCCAGTTTCCAGCCAGTCACAGAATCACAGAATTTCTAGATTGAAAGAGACCTTCAAGATCATTGAGTCCAACCCATGCTCTAACACCTCAACTAGATCATGGCACCAAGCACCATATCCAGTCTGTTTTTAAAGACATCCAGGGATGGTGACTCCACCACCTCCCCATGCAGATCATTTCAGTACTTTATCACTCTTTCCATGAAAAACCTTTTCCTAATATCCAACCTATATCTCCTTTGATGCAGATTGAGGCTGTGTCTTCTTGTTTTGTCTGTTGTTTCCTGGAGAAAGAGACCAACCCCCAGCTGACTACCACCACCCTTCAGGGTGTTGTAAAGAGTGATAAGGTCACCTCTGAGTCTCCTTTTCTCCAGGCTAAACAACTCCAGTTCCCTCAATCGTTCTTCATAGGGCTTGTGTTCCAAGCCCCTCACCAGCCTCGTTGCCCTCCTCTGGGAGGAGTCCCTAGAAACTGGAAGACCTGCCTGGTCTGAGGTCAGTGTCAAGCTCGAGTTCTCTGATTTCTGACATGTGTGACAGAGGTTTCTGTATGTTAGTCCAAACCTGAGATATATCCAGCAAAGAGCTAAGATTTTGAGAATATCATTTTAACCATAGCCTTTCCCTCTATCAATATAATTCCTTTCATTCCATTGCCCATAATTTGTTTTTTGCATTAAATACAGGTTAAATAATACTTCTGACTGTTTTGAAAAATTAGAACCACTTTTTTCATATCTTCAGGGATTAGATATACCCCTTACTGTATGGGATTTGAATTATATGAAGGTATTAGCTCTCAATTATCATTTGCTACCTCTTTTCAAATATCTCGGTGCTTTCTATTTAGCTATGTTTAAAAAATAATCCTTTGCACGATAAAGTAGGAAATAGGATAAAACAAAAACAAAGTAATCATTCAAAGCTCTTGAGAACTTTACAAACCATCATCATCATGGATGTAGTTTGTTCTAGAGGCTAAATAGAAGCATTTATAACATTAGAGTACTTTGAAGTCAGAACAAGCAGTTGTACAGATACTCAAAGATAAAGCTTGGAAAACCAGCAGTGGGCATCAAAGGTTTTCACTGAGCTGAGATTTCTAGAATGACATATGGTCTGAAAATCATCAGTGGAATATCTTTGTCCAAAATCCTAAGCCTTAGTTGTCTGCAGTCCTTCACAAATCCTATTATTTATTTGTTACATTTGGCACAGCTCTACCTAGACACTAACTTGAGAACCCATTTGGGCACAGAACAATACACAGGATCCATATTGAAGGCTTTTACAAGTAAAATAAATGTAGGGAAAAGACATGGTGTGAACATGAACAAGGCAATACTTAAATGTCATTTAGTTCTTTTTAAGCACTCTCTTTCAAGTCAACTGCACAGTAGAGTAACAAGTAAATGAAAGCAAAACAGTGTTGTATTGGGTAGAAAAGTGCAGGAGAGAAAAAGAAGAGGTGTAGCTGGGGAGACATGGATGTACAAGTTTGTGAGAGAAAGAGAAGGGTTAGGCAGGAGAAGAGAACAGAGGAGATTTGTGGTTGCCCAGAGTACTCATCATCATGGTGCAATGCGTCCAGTGTCCCAAGCACTGGATGCACACATGCGCCAAGTAACCGGCCTGAGTACACCAAGGAACCTGCTCTTCACTGTCCTCATTCCTCTCTTCTTGGGGGTTGCTGAGACTTTTCCAGGCAGCAATCCCACTTTTGCAGCATACCCCTGCCAAAATCAGCTTGCTTTGCTCCCTTGTAGAGTCTTCCCTCATGGCAGGCTGATAGAGGAGGGTAGCACCAGCAGAACTTGAGTACTCGCTGGCAGATTTGTCAGTGCAGACAGGTGCTGGGAGCTGCTTTGGCAGCTGTTGGAGATGCACCAACCACCTGGACTGCTTATATGCAATGGGAAATGCTCCTTCCCCATGGTGAAGCAAAGGAGCATGCATAGCCAAATCCTAATAAGACTGGCTGATTGTTGGGGCTATCATAGATTTTTCTCGATTCTTGAAATTAAATGGTCAGTTGTTATAGGTGGCTTCATGGGACACAGGTGCAAGTTATCAGTGTTGGCATGATGTGATACAATTTTCTTCAGAAATACAGCTAAAACATCATAAAATTATTTGAAGCAGGCTCTGTGTGCTAGCTCACTTTAGCATTTTGCCTCCTGTTACACAAACACCTCACCAGAAGGACCTGACACCATCACACAAATAGGAAATACTATAAATAAAACTCATTATGCAGTTGGGTGTGAGAAGGAGCAAAAATAATAAATTCATGTTGATTAAAACATAACATATGGAAAATTCAAGCTTATGTAGCCTATGTGCACTTGTGCCAGCCTGGCAATCTGAAAAATGCCCTTGTCAAGGGCTATTTTATGAAAGGTAGAATAGCATAGGCAATCCAGATTTAAATTAAAACCTGGCCCTGGATTCATACCTGCAACACACATTTATGATGAACCTGGGAGAATATTGTATTAATGAATGCAGTTTATACACTACTGGAATAAATGATGTGCCACAGATGGAGAGATCATGGTGGGATCAGCTTGAGATGCATATTTTTCTGATACATTAAGCCAAGGAACTAACTACAGTGCAGTTTCTCATGCTGAGGTGTTTTTGACATTTTTTTCCTTCGGTCGGCTTGTAAAGACAGAATAAATTGCCCTTGACATTCATAAATATATTTCTTCTGTCAGTCCATGCCCCTTCTGTCTCTGTGTGATACCCCACGGAAACAGTGCATGGGGAAGCCATGCTTAGTATTCTGCAACAGTGAGTGCCTGAGAGCTCTGAAATGGGAAGCTCCCCCCTCCAACAAATTACTGCAGGGAAAGATCTACCATGCTTGCTTTCAGCCTACAAATATTTGCCTTTGTGAAGTGTAATGCAGTTTGGGAAAGCAATGCTGATGGCATTTTCAGGTGAATCTGGAATTCTTGTATTACAGAGTATTGAAGAAAGACGAAGAGCTGAACCATCCAGAATAACCATCCATGTTATTCTAGCTAATAACATATTTCCTGGACTATATTTATTTGCATATGTACATGTATACAGTCCTCTTTTTACATGCATGCAATCTTGCATATGTACAATATACAGCTTGTTACCACCAAGAAGAGAAAAATCTACCCCAGCATCTAATGATGCTATCTGTAGTCCAAGTTTCCTTCTTTTCCCACGCTCACTTACATAAGGACCTCATCTGAGGCAGAGAATGTGTCTGTCCTGATGTTGGTCCTTTGCAAATGTAAATCCATTTCAAAATTCTGTTGATGTTAATCTGTCACACAGGTCTTTCCTGAAAAATAACCTGTCACAGTCTCCTGTGCAATTATGCTTAACAGGAACTTAAATGTTTAAGCTGATGGTACTCTTCCTGTCATCCTGGCAAATACTCTGCAATGTTCCTTAGGATTTATCTCCCTGTCTAGATTAGTCTGTTTTCTCTAGTATTCTGCTACATGATTTTATGTTTTGTTTTGCTTTGCTTGGTGATTTGTACAGCTCTTCAGATAAAGAATGTTGGTCCTTATGCATTAAGATAATGCAAATAAATAATAATAAGTGAAGTGTGAATTCATTAAGAATACACCTAAACAGGATGAGACGTGAACAGTAAATACCAAAGGAGTTAAAATTAATCAGACAGAAAAAAAGAGAAAGAAACTCAGGAAGCATATCCTGCTGGCTGTTTTTTTTTCTTTTCTTTTCTTCTTTTTTTTTTTTTTCACCAAAGATAAAGAATGTAATCTCTTTTCTATTTGAAGAATAACAAGATTTTCACAAGGTCCTTGTTGGCTAACTTAGACACACCAAGATACCAGAATTGAGATATTTTTCACTTCTCTTAAAGTAATGAGATTTCTAAGCAGTTGCCTACAGGATGGTTTCACTTATTCAGTGCTCTGCACCTGAAGAAACCTGCAAACTATAAACTGCATCAGATGCAGAGAATAGGCATTCTTTGCTCACAAAACCCGTTGTGCAAAAATGCCACACGTACAGCTGGGCTGATCTGGGCTGTGTGATCCAGCTCACAATGCTGAATTGCAGCTAAAAAGGCTGCAACACTACCCTGCCTTTGCGTCCTCCCTCACCCTGTTCTCCCAGCCGGTGCAGAGGCAGAGCGGAAGGGGCAGAACGCGGCTCAGCATCTCTCCATTTCTAAGCCGCTAAAAATAAATCCATTGATAAACAGGCAGGCAGAAGCTGGTGCTGCAGCGAGCACGGGTGCGGCAGAGCCTGTGGAAAGCGCAGAGGCGTGAGTCGGTGGGAGTGCTTCTCGTGGAGGGTACCCAGTCCCCAAAGAAGAATGACTGAAATAACGTGGAGATTGGCACTGCATATTTGCAGTATGTAATCAGTTTAGATTGCGTGGAATGTGGGACCCAAACTCGGCTCTGCTTAACCCCAAACACTGCATGCAAGATGCCTCTGCAAGCTCCGTTTCCATGGAAATGGACGTTAGCTTTAGCTTCCTTCGTAAAGAGAATCTATTAGACCCAGCTCAGTAAAACAGGTATTTTATCTCATTTCATTCTGGGAGAAGAAAAGGATTAGTTTGAAATCTGCACATAGCATTTATGGAGCATGATTTGATGGTTCCTTCTGGGCTTTATAAGACTGGGAACTACTAGACAGTATTATGTGGGTAGAACAATAACCATTTAAGCTAAGCCTGACTCAGATGCAAAACTCTGCCAAAACCTTATCAATCTCACACCTTAAAAGAGGGACAAAATAAATGCTTTCCCTCAAATTAGACTTTATTGACCAACATGATTGTCCTTCCAAAAAAGTATAATTATTCTGATTTCAATAAGCGAAGAAGTTGTTTCTGCTGCCCTATTAATTTTTGTGAGGATTGGATGTATTTGTTGCAAATAAGCCCTGTTCTTTACCACAACATTATATTATTAAATATAATAAGTGAAGAGTATAATTTCTGTAATTATATTAAATAATAAGATAAACTCTATCTCAGGATTGAGATAAAGAATTGCAGGATTTATATGGATTTGGTCTCAATATACTTTACCAGAAACACTGCCTGATCAATTTCTCTCCATGCTCTCAAAGAAATGGCAAATCTACAAAGAATATTCTGGAAAGGAAAATGTTAGAATAAACCTAAAGGGGTTTCAAAGGTATTTTCAAAGCATGGAAGATCACTGAAGTTTGACAGAATTAGTACAGTGTGCACTCCGTTTAAATGTGGTAATCTCATTTAAAGTGGTCAGTGAAAGGGCTAATGCAGAAAAAAAAATTTCACATTCTCTCTTCATACCTGTAAGCACTGGAGAAACATAATATCTCTGTGGGGGTACATTGTCCTGGTTCATGGGTCATTAAAAATGAATCTCAAATAGAAACTCAGTTACAGAATCATTTTTTCCTTTTTTTCTGTGACAGAAATCCAGTAAGACTTCAGAACCCAGGTTGGATTTATGGAACGTGGTTTACAGTTAATAAGGCCAAAGATAATTTGGCCCCTCAGACAGAAACAAACTGAAACTTTTATCTAATTTTAAGTGTGTTTTCGATTCTTTTGAGGTAAGGTCTCAATATAAAATAACAGAAGGTTGTACATGGCCTAATATGCTGATATATGTGTCTGCATGACCCTTTTCATAGGAAATAAAGTGAGCACAAGCAAGGGGGCCTCTCCCAGAGTGCAGGAGTGCTCTGGTAAATTCAGGAACATCCTCTCCTACCACCAAATCCTGCAGGGCAGGGTGTGCCCATCATCTTACCCACATTATCAGCATCTTACAGCTATGCCATCCTCGGAGGGAATCGCAACAGATTTGTCAGAATTAATGGGTTTTTGTTTTTAAAGCTGAGGAAATTTTCCCACTAAGTCCAAATTTTCTGAGACCTTCTGTGTAACATCTGTAACAGTAAAGTTTTCAGGTAAACTCTACAGAGTCTTTGTTCCAAGTCATTATTCCTTCCCTTGCAAAGCTTGAAGTATGTAAGAAATCTAAAATTCTTAAAAATGTGTCTTTCTGTCATTCTAAAGTGAATACATACCAAAAAAACCCCAACCAATCAAAAAATCTGAGTAAGAAACAAAATTCTTTCTAACATGAATGAGTTTATAAATGTGTCTTAGTCTAGCACAGCTAATTCTCTTGGGGCATAACCTGATCTCCTACCCTGCAACAAAATTTACTGTTTATAACATGCTCTTTTAAATCAGTTCCTGATCAAATTCATACACAGTTCATTAAAAATTATTGTACCAGAGTAGCTAATAAAAGAACTAATTGGGACACAGGCCAACATCTCCCAGCTTCCTGATAGAGTTCTGACATTTTAGTACTTTTAATTAAGTGTATGTGTTGGTGTTAAAGTGTGCAATAAATTGTGCAGTAAAGATAATAAATAGATTTCAGAATTCTTTCTTTGGGGAGAAGACAAATTTATATTTTGATTTTGAAACAGATGGACAAAGCCCTCTTAAAATTCTGTTCTTCAACAAATTGCATGAAATTTTGGAAGCTTCTCTCCTCCTCTTGGTTTCATAATCCTGCAAAATCTTCCTTTTTAGCAAGTTTTCTAAATTTCATTGCCTGTAACAGAAGCATAAAGCAGGGGTTTTTTAGATAGCTTTATGTCAGAACTCTGAGCAGAGATCTGAAAACTGGAATGAATCTGCAAATACATTACATTTCTGTGTTGTTTCCAGAATCACTTCATATTTTCATTTCTCCTCTTTAGCATCACACCGTGCTGGGAATGCAGTTTATTCTTCTTGTGACACTTCCCAAAATCTTTGTTTCCATCATCATTTAGGTCAGTAGAAGTTCTGCAGTGGACCTCTGCACAGACAGACTGAGACTGGACCACAGATACGTGCAGATAATGACAGACCCTCTATAGAAAATAGTGGGAGTCTAAAATCACTAAGGGCATCACAATATGGGCATAGATCTTGCTCGTGCCCTTTCTATCCACACACTAATCCTTATTGTTTGACATGTCAGCAGTCCTTGAACTGACACAGCTGAAGGTTGGGCTAAAATTTGGTCTGGGAACTCACTTGGATCAATCCTTCATAGCAAAGACAGATGTGCACAATGACACACATGATCTGACCAGCAGCTCCCCATTATTCACTCCATAAGTCAGAAGAAGAAAGAGGATTTTCTATAGCTCATCCGGAAGGAAGCACCAAACAGTTCAGACCAAGGCCACACAAAGACCTGTAGAACATGCTGCAAGGACTCCTCGCTGCCTGGAAAATCTGCAGCGTGGCTCTGCAGCCAGGTGGGTGATTGCTCACTCTAGCTAATTTTCAGTACAGTTATAGTGGGAAGGCCATTGTCATCTAATAAATATTTCCATTTCAATCCACTTATTTTTACTATAAAGCTATCCCAGGTGTTTCCTTTGATCTTCTTGTCTGAGAAGGAGGTGACTGGGTAGATAGTAAGCAACTTCCATTTCACCCCTATAGGACCGGGTCTCTGCCTACATCCTTGCCTTCATAGTGTACATTTGTCATATAGATTAATTTGGAGGAAAAACGTGGAAAGATAGTTCTGTGTCTGTATGTATCTTTTTTATATCCCTAAGAAATCTTATTTCATGTCCAGAATTGCCTGCAGGATACTTTTTATGAGCATATCAGTCAACAAAAGAAAGTTCAGTGACATTTAAGACAAAGCTTGATACTTCATATATCAGAGTTTTGACCCTTTTTAAGTGTTTGTATTCTGAATAAGGATATCTGATTGTAATTACTACATCACAACTTGTAATGAAACAAAGGAAGAAATAAAAATAATGCATTTGATTACATTTATCTGTCAACTGCTATGTGTCTGTTACAATGCTAGAAATTCTAGACAACAACCACAACATTTAGGTTAAGGAAGATGATAAAGGATTAGTATTTGATCAGGCATCTATAAACAAGTAATGTAAAAAAAGCTTTTTGCACAGAAAGCCTAATTACTTTGGCAGAAAATCCTTCTTTGCACACAGAAGGACAGATCATGTGCTAGTTCTAATTTATGCTGATCCTTATATACTGTGCAGTAGGGATATGCCTTATCCCTTGACTGTCTCTATGTGACATGCAATTTTTCACTGTACTTCCCAGTGATTTTCAGAATCCAGTAGCAATTCAGCATGGAGAACAAGGTTTATTGTAGTATTATCATGACGACAACTTGTTCTTGTAATACCTGTAAAGTGGCAAATAATTTCTACTTTGTTTTTTGCAACCTATCATGTCTTCTTTCTAAAGTAATTTTAATCTTCTCTCTCTCTTCATAATTTATTCTGTATCAACACCTTAACACATGAAGGAGATGAAACCATGTAACTTCATCTACAAAAACTACCAGACTTTTTCTATCAAATACAAAAGGTTTCTTCATTATAGCATTTGTGTTTATGATCTCTCTGAAAGCTCTGCAAAATCTTTGGGTGATAATGCTGGTACAGTAAGCATGGTTATTTTAGGTATATGTTCATATTTCAAGATTAGCAGGAGATTTTTTTTTTAATATGGCAGTTACTATAGTGACAGTGACAGTTTCAGAGAGGAAGCATGGTATTGTGATAAAGATATTGTACTGAGATTCAGCTCAAATTGTCAGGAACTCTTCAGAGAAGGTCACTTAGCTCTTTTTATTTTCTAATATTTTTTATTGTGGCAGTGCTTTGGTTGTTGACCTGAATTGCAGGAGTAAAGCTGGCTGAGAGTTGTTCTTTCATTCAGCAGAATTCTTCTACATTTAAAAGATATTTTTATTGTGCATCAAAACAACTCCACATCTCTTGAAAGCTATTTTGTGTAAGTAAAATCAACCCTTCCTGTAGAATCTAATGCTCAAGACCTATGCTTTGTGCAGGAGGTGGACTTGACTGCCAGCCTGTCCCCAAAAGCCTAATACTGCTACAGTAGTGAGGAAGTTCTGTGGTTTACCCTGTTTTGAAAAGGAATTTCATTCTGGATTTGGAAAAAAACCTACCCAAATATTGTCTGACAGTAACTTTGTCACTGTTCTTTGTTGAATTCATTAGAAATTCACCAAAGAATCATGCAAAGACTGGTTTGTTTCCCTAAACAGCATCTATAGCCTACACAATTCTGCTGGGCAGTTTGCAGTTATCTAAATGCAATGAAGAATCAATCTGTATTGATTTTCTGAATATGTGTGTGTAAATCTACAACTTATGAGGTTGAGCTCTAATTCAGGCTTGATCAGAGTGTGCCTGTTTACATGTCAACATTTCATCTGTGACTAACAAGCTACAGAAAGCCTGTTCTCATAGTTGTAACCAAATATTTTCCTCATGTTTGCCCAAGATGCAAAGATGAAGCTCTGTAGTCCAAACCTCTTCAACCTACACCTTGAAAGGGGGCTGCCATCTCACAATGAACTGTCAATGCCATGATAATTATTGAAGTAGCCATGATATGATTACCAGTGGTGACCCTGGCGGTCCATTCTTGCCTCTATAGAGCCTTTGACAGCTTAAATTTACTATGGACATATGGAATCATTCATGGCTGCTGGCAGCCAAAATGATCATGGCTGAAGTTCCAGTGACAGCTGGGAAAAGGTTCAGGCTTCTTATCTCTACTCCATTTCAGTAGCTGATTGCCAGCTCTGAGCATTGTGAAGCATTGCTGTCTGTGGCCTGCAAGTGTAAGCCATCAGTGGACACAGCCCAGCAGAGGAGTGTAGGATTCTGTCACCAGCCTTAGCTAGGCAGCACCAGAATTCACTGATTTTTTTGTTGTCTCCTAGACAAGATCAGCATCTAACTGACTGTGCTGGCAGAAAAGACTTAAGACCAGAATTTTTCCCAGTTGTAACTGAGAAACCTTCATCTCTTCACCTCTTTACTACTTGTGAATTCTCCAGGGCGACGTCTACTAGCTTAGCTTATACCACCACAGTGTTTGCTGAACTATGAAACACTGTCCTGGAGGGACTGGAAGTGTCAACATAATCAATTACTACATCTCAGGAAGCAAGCCCAGAGAAGCTTTCTAGGCTATCTCTGTACTGAGGTCTTTAGGATAAAGCCTTTCCCCTCACACCCTCCCAGCAAGAACAGGGTATCATAATGCCACATGATAAACTTCTGGTAATACCACTGTATTTGGAAACACCAGGATCTCCTGAGACAAGGCTGTTTGGTAATATGAAAAGCTTATTTTCCCTTTTTTTTTTCACCTAGTTACTTTGGTAATGTTGCCTCTAACAGGGGACTGATGATAGACTCTCTTCCAATGCAGGATGAAGAAACCAGATTTCCTTCTTGACAGTGTTGTTGGAGCAGTGTGAAGACAAAACTGTTATGTCTTATTTAGAGGTGATTTGGCTCATGTGGGCAGTGTTGGCATTATTGCCATTTGGCATGGAGCTGAAAGACCCAAAAAGCTGATTATACTGAATTTGAAGTAGGGATTCAGGACACAGCCCTGAGAGCATTATAATCCTGCTCAAGCACAATATGAGTTAAAAGGCCACTGTTCTATTTCAGTTATTTCCTCTCTGTGCCTGGAAACCTCTATCCTAAGGACCAGAGTGTACTTTGTATTTTGAATAAGGAGATGTGAAATCTGAAAGAAACATTGTGGCTTACTCCACAAATTAGCTTTTCAAAGGGCTATAGCATAAGAGCAAATCTCTGTTGGTTCTGCTGGCAGAGGGTAAAAAAAGTGGTATTTAGGTCTTGAAAATATAATTCCACCCGAACTGCTTTGTCAGCCATATCTATAATGTTTAGTAAGATGGGTTCAATAGGTCACTTTACCTAGAATGAGTTGGTTCATTGTGGGACCCTGTGTACAAGCTCTGCGATCTGTCAAAATAAGAGGATGGAATCTGGAAAGGTTAGATACTTTATAACAGAGTAACAACAACAACAATAATAATAGAGTTATGGTAAATAGAATTACCTCAGGACCTGCAGAGAGACCTTGACAGATTAGAGGGCTGGGCAATTGTCAGCCATATGAAGTGCAACACTGGAAAGTTTCTATACCTGGGATGAGGCAAGCCTGGATGCATGGACAGACTGAGGAACTAGATAGGGAAAAACAGTTGCACAGAAAGGGACCTGGGAGTCCTGAAAATTTGAACATGAGTCAGCAGTGCCCTGGCAGCCAGGAGGGCCACCCATGTCCTGGGGTGCATCAGGGACAGCATCGCCAGTTGGGTGAGGGAGGGGATCGTTTTGCTCTGGTCTGCTCTGGGGCAGCCTCACCTCCAGTGCTGGGGGCAGTTTTGAGTGCCACAATGTAAGAAAGATATAAAGCTATGAGAGAGTGTCCAAAGGATGGCAACAAAGATGGTGAAGGGCCTTGACAGGAAGCCACGTGAGGAGTGGCTGAGGGCACTTGTTCTGTTCAACCTGGAGAAGAGGAGACTGAAGGGAGACCTCATTGCAGTTACAATTTCCCTGTGAGTGGAGGAGGAAGGGCAGACTGATCTCTATGTGGTGATCAGTGACAGGACTTGAGGGAATGGCCTGGAGTTGTGTCAGGGAAGGTTTAGGGTAGATATTAGGCAAAGGTTCTTCCCCCAGAGGGTAGTTGGGCACTGGAGCAACATCCCAGGCAAGAGGCACCAAGGCTACTAGAGCTAAAGAAGTGTTTAAATAACTCTCTCAGACATAGAGTGTGATTTTTGGGGTTGTTCTGTATAGAGCCAGAAGCTGGATTTCGATGATTATTTTGTGTTCCTTCCAACCCAGGATATTCTGTGATTTTCTGATTCTGTTATAAGGGGAAGGTGAGGCTCACAGGGGGAAGAAAATGGCAAAGATGATTTATAGTTGTCATGGTTTAAGCCCAGCTGGAAATTAAGCACCACACAGTCCCTTGCTCAAGCCCCCTCTCTTCCCATCTAATCCTGGTGGAATGAGGAGGAGAATAAAAGTAAAACTTGTAGTTTGAGATATGAACTGTTTAATGATTGAAAATAAAATACAGTAATAGTGATAAATGATGGTATGGACAATTAGTCACCACCTACTTACCAATGCCAGACACCTCTTCCTAAACCCAGATTGGCTCTCGTTCCAAGTACTCCCTATTTATATACTGGGCATGATATTCTATTGGAATATACCTTTGGTCAGCTTGGGTCATTGGTCCCAGCTATGCTTCCTCCCAGTTTCTTTGACAAAAATCCTAGCTGGCAGGGCATGAGACTCCTGAGAGCAGGGTTGGAATGGGGTCTTAGCCAACAGGACAGAGTTAGCATTCCTCTTATTTAGGCTCTTTTTACCCCTTCACATCTTGGATTCCTGTCTGCACAGTGGCCTGGCTTAAAAATGGAGCAGGAAAAAAACCCCACCACAATCATCATCAGAGCCACCACCTACTGTCAAGAGGGAGATAGGAAGCTATTTATGTTGAGGAACCAAATATTTATCCTACCAGGCTGAGTGATTGCTGCCTCTTATCCAGTAATTTATCCCTGTTTGGAATTTATGCCTAGTTTGGCACCTATTCCCCCAAGAGATCAGAGAAGAGCCTGTTCAGACACAGCCTGTTCCTGGGGTTTCCTGTGGGTTAGTCTTTGGCATCTCCCTGGATACCATCCAGGATCATTTCATATTGCAAGTTCCTCAGCACCCTACAGAGTTAGAAAAAGGAGATAAAGGAACCGTCTGAGGGACCTTTCTTTTTGTTGCATTGATGTGTTTGTTTTTTAATAGTTCCAACATTTGAATTGGAAGGCAAGGGCTGGATTCATCTCATCCACATTAAACCATCTGGAAGATAGATGCTCAGTCCTGACTAATCATTTCAGCTCTCTCTGTGTGCAGTTATGGCATATGATCCCTCCAGGGATCAGTTCTACTCATCTGTCTCAGACACCTGTTTTTGTGTCCTTTGTAGCTGCCTGTCTCTTTGCAGTGATTTCTTAGGAAGATTGCAGTATTATTTCCAGCTGGATCTCCACTTTTAGTTAGATTAATGTGAGTTGGATATTATTAATTTCTACAGTACTACATCAAAATTTGGTCCAGTGTAGTCCATACATTAGGCACAGCGAATACAAGAACTACTCATTTGACAGTGCACAGATCCTGTTTTTTTTTCTGAAGATCTTTCAGTTAAAGATCGATCAGAATTGATTCCATACAGAAATTGGATAATAAAGTCCTGAACCCTGCCAGCATGTTTCTGTCCAAGTTAGATGGAAGTTGAAAAAGAATGGAGAAGGTGGTGGTCCAGGGTTTACACATTAGCACGCATAGCACAATAAAGAGACTGTCCCAAAAGGGAGAATGATTTGTTTGCAGCTTTTGCAGTGTTTGAAGTTTGAGAGTGGTTATTTTCCAACACTCTCCAGACATAACTATGCATCTATACATATGTAGGACACTGAAAGAATGTAATGATTCATTCAAGGACAAAGTGATACCCCACTTGCATAAGCTGTTCATCCCTTAGGCAATGTGAGATTATAGTGTCTTTTCCACAGAAGCCTTATTTGTGGCATTTAACCAGATCTAATATACTTGCTATTAGACAAACAATGGGAGCTAAAGTCCCATAAAGATGCAAAGAAGGCTGCTTAAAGTGGAGGGATCTTATCATATTGTAATAGTTGTATTTGCTACAGTAAATACTTTGGATAGTATTTTATATTATTAACAGATAGTTTTCATAATTTTAAAGGCTATGCAAAGGTACTTTAAAGTGATATTTTTAATATCTGAAGGAAAGAGGATCATGCATGTAGTTTGTGTAGAAACTGTTGCTTTCAAATGCCTCTAATTATAAAGCAACATTTTTAATAATCCTAATGCTTGAGGATGCGATGTTTATCTATTAAGCAGCTTGATTATCTTGAAATAGGAGCTAATGGCATAAATCCTCTTCTGGTACCTGAAGGGCAAAAGTATAATTGAGGAACAGTTTGCAGTTGTGGCTGCAAGCCATGTCAGTGCTGGTTGGTCCTAGACCAGCTGTATGGTGATCTACTTTCCAGTTTCAACACAGTAGCCTCAGGCTGCTCTTGCTTGCACCAGTTTCCCAAATCCCCAGCACTGCTGCTGTGATTGCTGAGAGCACAGTGAGACACATGGGAGGCATGGAGGGGGGAAAGGTGCCCTCGTCAGAAGAGCCCACATTCTAGAAACTTCCACCAAGACCTGTGCAGAGGAGCAAAATCAACTATTGCACTGGGCTGGCTTAGATTTTACAGGTTTTTCATTTTGCCACTAGAGGCTTTTTGTGTGAATTTTTCCTTACATTGCTGTGCTTTGTTTTTGTCCGCAGTGAAGTTGTACTAATTAATATTGATCATGGTGTTTTCATATAGCATTCCCTTGTGATGTGAAAGCTGGGATATAAATAGTTTTTAATCATTATTTGGATATTTTATATATCAGATATTTTAAAAATACTGCTGTGATATAATTTGAAAAAAAAATAGAAAGGAAAATGCTGTTTTCCTTCTCTGAATGCTTTTTTTTCTTTCTTTTTTTTTTTAATCTTACAATCATCCATTAAATTAGTTCCCTGCATTTTTTTGCAACAAGAGGTGAAATGATTGTTCTGTCTTCAAAGAGGATGGGCACAGCAAAATCTTCATGCACTTGGGCAAGTATCGAGATGTTAGTGGAGGTCTTGGAACAGGGCTTGTATGTAGGATATGCTTAGACGGGAGATGCTTAATGCAGTATAGAGGAATTTCTGTACTGCTTTTGGTAGAGGCTATGAATCAAGTTTGTATTTGAAATGGCTGAGACATTTCTGCATAAATGGCAATTTTTCAAATGCAAATGTTTCAGGAAGATGTATCAATATTAAACAGGGCCTTTTACTGGGGCAGGGGGACTTCAGGGTAGTGGAGAGAACTGCCAGGAACCAGCAGTGCCAGCAGTGTACTCATGGGATAGTATAGATTAATATGTTTATCATTTACATAGATGAAGGCATCAAGTGCATCTTCAGCGCATTTGCAGACTACATCAAGCTAAGTAATACAGTTGATACACCTGAAGGAAGGGATGCTATCCAGAGGGACCTGGACAAGCTCAAGAAATTGTCCCATTGGATTCTCATTAGGTTTAATAACACCAAGTGCCAGGTGCTGCATCTGTATCAAGAGAAGGCTGGAGGGTGAACAGATCCAGAGCAGCCCTGCCAAGAAGGACCTGGCATGCATGAGAGGCTGGACATGAGCAGGCAAAGTGCCCTCCCAGCCCAGAAAGCCAATTGTACCCTGGGCTGCATCAAGAGCAGTGTGGCAGCTGCTCAAGGGAGGGGATTCTGCCCCACTGCTCCACTCTGGTGAGACCCCACCTGGAGTGCTGCATCCAGCTTTGGTGCCCCATCACAGGAATCAACTTGTTCGAGCAAGTCCAGGGAAGGCCATCACAATGATTAGAGGGATGAAGCACCTCTGCTACAAGCTAAAACTGAGAGAGTTGGGGTTGTTCATCCTGGAGAAGAGAAAGCTCTGGAGAGACCTTATTGCAACCTTGCAGTACCCAAAAGGCACTTACAAGAAAGATGCGGATAAATTTTTAGCAGGACCTGTTGTGACAGTGAAAGGGTAATGGTTTTATACTAAAATGATATACTACTAAATGCTTTATCTTGGATATAAAGAAGAAGTTGTTTTATAAAGGTAATAAAGTACTGGAACGTGTTGCCCAAAGAGGTGGTGGATGTCCCATCCCTGGAAAGATTCAAGGTCAGGCTGGGTGGGGCCCTGTGCAACTGGTCTCGTTGAAGATATCTCTGCTCATTGCAAGGAGGTTGGGCTTGATGACCTTCAAAGGTCTCTTCCAACCCAAACTATGCTATGATACTATGATATCCTGGGACAGGTCCTAACCATTTAGACATCCATCCTTCTGATGAAATTGTCAGTATTTTTCACTGAATTTTGTTTTAATGAATCTCATAGAAAGATTTTCATTTAATTCTACTCTGTAGTGGAACTAAGTTGCAAGCTCCCAGCAGGTGCCACAAAACAGATTCATCTTGTTTGAGTTGGTTTTGTTTAGAGAGGATGTATAGATAATTTTAAAAATCTTTCAAGGTGTCATTCCAAAGGTGTACACCTGTAAAAATAAATTATATCAGCTTACATTGCACTTTAGGAAACATGACAATCATATAGTCACACATGTTTGAGTTTGTTTGCAGTATTAGCCAACAGCATCTCTTCCCAGAACAAACATGTTTCTGTACAAACATACAGAAAAAAAGATATTTAGCAAACATCATAATCTTGCTGGCAGACTTTTTTTACATAAAATCATTTAAAAAAATCCATTAATTAAGTATATTATGTCCTGACATTATAGGTCCAGAAATAATAGCTTCAGCCTTTTCCTGAGTACAAGAAATCGGCAGGCTACCAGTGGAACCCATAACTAGTCGTCTCTCTAGGTCTCATGATAATGTGGTCAGAAGGCATAATGTAGGCTATTTTCAGGTATTTTATGGAGTATTGTTACAGACAAATAATATCAACTTATAAGGAGAAGGATATGGGAAGTAGCTCCAGTAGCATTTCTAAAAATCCCCTTAAATACTGTGCTTTCCCCACCCCATAATATATGTGACACCTCTCAGCAACATATGTGCTGCTGGGGTGTGAGAATTTTGCATACATAAGTTTTCTCTCAATTATTGAACTGATTCATGGTTTGCCACCTACATATAGATAACTATCCAAAATCCTGATGATTTTACGTGACATCAGATAATTTTATATTGAACTACAAAGTCCTTAATAACTTAAAAAAAACCCCATCTATGATGTATAAATATATACATGCATGTGTTTCCTCTCTTGTTTTAGGCTTTCGTTTTGTCCCTTGATAGTCACTGCATGAATATCTGTCAGTAAAAGTTCTGCTTCAGATCATACAGAACATAATGTGAAATGTGAAACTTCTACAATGGAACTGAACAATTTGTATGAGGATTAGTACTCATCTAAATCTTAACAGTAGTCTTAATCACATTTCGAACAAAACTATCCATAGTATGAGAAAAAGGGTTAATGACAAACTTCACTGAAAACAGCAAGGACAAACATGGTTTGTGATATAATTTAATTTTCAAAAGCTAGATTTATGGACTACAAACAACTGAATCAATTATTCTTGTAAATATAGAGAAAATAGCTATCTTTCCAACAAGAAGCAGCTGTGTTTTTCCAATACTAATAAAATTTGAATTAATACTAAAAGAAAGAAAAAATGAAGGGAGTAAGTGGATTATAGGCATTACTTGTTCCAAATGACATAATTCCACCACAGACTCCACACTAAGTAGTTTTGGTAAAATGATACATCAGCTTTAACTATGATTTCTGAGCCCTTAGTCATATTTACTGTAAACTCTTCTCTGCAGAATTGGTAATCACTCTCATGAACAAAAGAAAGAGATAAAACTCAACATGAATAAAAAGCTTTTAGTTTAAAATATGATTAATTAAATCTCTGCTCTCTTCTTCACAGATTTCTTTCATGAGGTGATGGCCAGTAGGGACCACAATAATCAGTTGGTCTGACCTCTATCTGCAGACATTTTCTCAGGAACTGGATTAAAGCACATTTTATAGGAAGACTTGTAATCATTTCTTGCAGGCCTAAAGTTGTGATGAATTTACAGACTCTTGATAAGCTGATCCAATTTTTACCTACCTTCACAGCTAAGAAAAATCACGTGTCATGTTAGGGCTCAAAGTTGTTTTTTCTCACCCTTATCTTCTGTCCCAGCTACTGGATTTTTCCAATGCCTTTGTCTGCGAGACATTATGTGAACAGAATCTTTGTTTGTGGATCAGATCTTTAAAAAATCCAGCAGTACTCTTCAGTGTCCACATTATAAATTGTGTCTTTTGTGACCTGAATTATTTGTGACCCCCTTTGTGACTGCACTTTCCACACTGTTGGTTAAATGGCTCTTCTGTCTAGAGTCAGACACAGGATTCTAGCAATGGTTTTAGCACTGCTGTGTTCAGAGACAAAGTGCCTTTCCTGCTTATTCTTGCATTACCCTTGGAGCATATGCAAGCATTTTACTAAGTGCTATGGCCACAACATTGAAACAGGTCAGTGAAGAACACAGGTTTTTCTCATGAGTACTTCAACATGTCTCTCACCTTCTTTGTATCCAAACACTAGGCAGCACTTGCTTGAATTTTGCTGGACAGTATTTTTGTCCCTAATCTCATAACTTACTGCCTCACCCGTCTTGGTGGCATCTTTATTCTACAGTTGAACTACACCTTCTATGGATCCTTGATAAAAACATCCAATAACATTGGAACAAACTCTTTTAGGAGATTTCAGGAGATTAACTTTTCACCTCTCCATTGGCTTTTGCTGTACTTTATTTTCATTCCTGTCAGCATTTGTAGAAGTTTTTGAAACAATAAAAAAGAAAACCCCTAAAATCAGTGGTGGTTAAACTTCTCCAGAACATGAAAGAGCCTGTTAGTGGCCAAACAATGTGATCAAAATGCAGATGGGTGTACTTTGTCTGTGATACTATGAAGAAATATGAGCATTGGGCAAGGCATTTTCACAAACCATCATACACAATGGTGGAGGAAGAGGTTGAAACTATAAGAGCAGCTGAAAACTCAAAGAATAGAGAATTCAGTTTGTTGGGATGTTTCGTAAAATCTGCATGAAAAGGTAGTGAGTGGAGTAAGGACGGTCACTGAATGCAAACAGCAGTACCAGCTGCTGTGAGGGTGGGCAGAGTGCTGAGACTGCCTAATTAGGACAGTGGTTATCCCACAGTCCTGCGGAAAAGTCAAAAAGATACAAAGATCATTGCGACTTTTTGGAGCGCACTGCTGTTGAGCTCCAGACCCTTGCTATGTCAACATGCATGTTTTACAAATAGCTGTGCAATGATCAATCAGATTTAGACTAATGTTGTTTCCTCAGGATGTTGGTTCTTCGTGTTGTAGGTCTTACCAGTAATCAGGCAAAATCTCTCACGAGGTGAAGACTGCAGAGTACTGCTGAGAGAAAGGGCACTGACTTCTTCACCAGCCAGAGGAAACAGGTGCATGATGAATGGCGCAAGAAAAAAAGGTGAGGAAGGATCTAACCTAACTTGAATGGAATGGTTGGTGGAGTACCTCTTCAGTCTGTTTTGCAATGTGTGGTTTTGGCAATTCTTGGTATGCACTACATAGTCTAAATCCCTCCTCTCTTTCTAATAGTTTGTACTACACCGATTGACCTGAGGGCAGGATTTAAACATAATGTTGCCCTTGAGGCAGGGACTTTGCAACCAGAAATGTGGAAATTAACTTTTCCTCCCCTTTAGTATAGATTTACCACCAACTGACGCAGTTTCCTCCTGTACCTCTAATGACACAGATGCCTGAACTTCTTAGCCTGAAAACCTGAATTTACCTCTGCTTCTTTCTCCATGTAGGATGAATGATTCATTTTGCTCCATGATGCTGCTTCCAACCACAAAACTGTTACATAAAGGCATTCAGGCTGTCTGCTTTTCATTCAGCTTTGGGAATTTCCTGTGCTTTATCACCTAGACCTAGGTAGAGTGAAGTTCAGGATGATTTTGAATCAGGTGTCAGCAATCCACACAGAGTATTTTTTATATTCGTGCCTTTTTTTCCTTTAAAGTATACTTTTTGGTATTTAAAATTCATCCCACTTCAAAATTCAGTATTTTTAAGCTAAATACTGCTTTATCTTGTCCATGATCATTTTATATCAACATGCAATTTACCCAGACCTGGTTCAAGAAGACTGTTCTCTTCAGGAAAGAACTAAGGAACCTGTGTGTGTCACAAGACCAGCAGTGGGAAGAATATACACATATTTAACTAATGTATAGGAATGGTCTGCACTGGGAATATTTTATTGCCCCAAATAACTCACTTAATTTTATTTATTCTTGCCTGTTTTTTAAAACCAGAAATGTGTATATATATTTTAATTGTGAAGGTGGTTTTAGTCCTAATTTTTCTTCTGGGTCTCAATATTTTTTTATTTCTGTTTGTGAGTTTCATGCTTGTCTATAGATTCAAAGGTAATTAAATATGTATCCTCTGACTAGGCAGGCGCCACACATGGGCAGCATCTATTCAACACAGTCAGTCTTCAGTGAAATGTGGACTGACCTATATAGGGATAGGTAATGAAGAGATGAGGACTTCTCCTAATTCCTCACCCAGGTTTCCTTTCTGTATGATAGACTGAGATGCTGCTTTGCTCCTAACATAATCATTAACCATTCCTAACAGGGTGATTTCTAGTAGGTGAAACTTTCCAGTTTATTAACATTATTTTGACTTTGAAAAACTGATAATTAGTATATGCCTAAATTATATACCTGAGGCTTTCTACTATTAGCTCTGAAACAGGAGAAGAGCCAGGAGTAATGGAACATTTTTAAATTTAGTTTGGGAAGTATTATTAATATGCTTTATATAAAACTACTATTTCAGTTCTCTGTAAGCTATTATTGAAACATATTAAAGGCAATCATCACAGTATTCTAGACATCATATTATTCTCTGTCAGTATGTTATTAAATAGCATCATATACATGACAAATATGTTCTCTAAGCATTTAAGTGCTTTGTTTTGTTTGAGGAGGAGGAGAAATGCAGCAAAACAGCACTATTGGGCCATATTTTTAGCTGCTGCAAATTAACATAGCTCCACTGGGAGTAGTGCCAGGAATTTAAAATTATTGTTGAACTTTACAGTAGAATCAGCTACTGTGGCACTTCAATTATATGGAGGGCTGGGGTGTAAGAAATATTTCAAAGAAAGCATAATAGATCATCTGTGGATAAGTTTTGTTTCCATGCCAGGTGAGCTGAATAAAATATTTCAAGCTGCAAAATATTGAATGCATGTAACATGTTTCAGTACTGGCATTATAAATATTCTGTAAAGGAAAAACTGATGCATACAAACCCCATGACTTTCTAATATGGTAGTATTCCCTGCATGCAGACTCTGAAGGAATAGCTAAAAACCCTGTTTTTATAATCAACATGGGGATTCACATATTCTCTAATGAAATCTCTGCTAAATAAGCCATATGGTCATAACACTGTGGTTTGAAGCACAAGAAAGAGTATTATTCTGAATCAAAAATCAGATAAGAGACATAAGATGAAACAATTTTTTTCTTTCAGACGGCAAAATGAGGTAGCAAAACTTGTGTTCTAAAGTTAGGTAATATTAGGGAAAATAAACCCACAGTTACAGGCCATAATATTTTTTAAATGCTAAGAACTGAAATGCAATATACATACAAAGAAAGGAACTTAACTATTCTCACAGTGTGTATGAATGTTTAATTAATTGTATCAGCACTGAAAAAAGCATTTTTTCATGGCACCATGGAGGACAGGTCAGTGGAGTCATTGTAATCCAATGTGAAGTCCTAAGAATACTGGTGGAACAGAGTAGAAAACACAACTGAAAGTAATCTGATATTGTGTAAATCAATCTTTCCTGGAATGTGTTCAGTTCTGCTCAGCTTGTCTTATTAGAGCTATAAACAGGAAGAAGAAGGGTTCAAAACTGGGTCATTGACATCAATGACTAGTGGAACCCATCACTACCAGTCATCATTAAAGTCAAGATTTTAAAAAAAAAAAAAAAAAAGAAAAGGATTTGTCTTACATTAAATGATTGATGAAAACATCAACAGTTATAACAATCAAGGCACATGACATCTCTCACTGATGGGAAGACCAAGTAAGGAATTAGCAGGACCAACAAGGATTCTTTTTGAAAGTCATAAGTAATTTTTCCCAGCTGATAACGGTTCATTGGCTGCCTCACCAGCTGGCTGGACAAGCCCCACCTATGCAAACCAGGAATGGGAAATGGGTCCTTGGTAACAATATCCAGTTCTTTCTGTGAATCTCAAAATTATGAAAGTTATTAAGGAAAATGAAACTGAGGTGCCAAATTCCTTAGTTTGTAAAAGGGAGGACTCTTAGGAAAAAACATGTGGAGGGTGATACCTATTAAGTAGCCTAGAATTAAACTGCAGGGGTCTTAGCAGTACAAGATTAATGGTTGGACTCAATGACCTTTGAGATATTTTCCAACCTAAACTATTCTATGATTCTATGAAAATCATAATCCTGAAAGAAGAAATAAAGCCTACAGCCCATAACTTATTTTAACTTCTGAGAGGCTGGTGAACAAAATTCACTTCTATGAGAAACTACTCTCAGACACTACTGAAAGTAGAATTCCAGTAATGAAACACAAAATTTTATAATAATTACCACCCCAAAGTATGGCCTTAGGGTTCTGGTTTTAGTCCTTTGGAGAGTAGAAGTGAAATGAGGCATTTCCTCATTTAAGATGTAACATAATGTGCAGCCTCTGCTAGTTTCTTTTACCATGCATTTATTTATAAATAATTACCAATTATTTCTTCCACGATAAGATTCAATTAATTGGTGAGATAATGAAATAGCTATTCCCCAAGAATTGTTACATAACTTACATTAACTTGTCTTAATAGAGTGGGAGATACCAATGTTAGAATTTTTTTTACTGTTTTCAGCTCTATTGCACATTCATTTTACACACTAAATATTCAGTATTGTAAAAAACTTACAACCTATTGCATTTAATGTTTTAGCAGAACATAATTTTCCTGAGCTGTTCAGTGAATGCTTGTTTTGTTCCTATTAATTACAAATGTGTATGTAATGATACACTGGTTTGATATCATTATGTTGCACAGGCTATCGAAAGGAAGTGCCTAAGGACTGTAATACAATCTGCTGAACCTTGGGCAGATTTACAGAAAGCTCTCCATTATCCTGTAGTTCATGCATCACTGAGTGTTTTCCTCTCCTAATTAGAGACCAGCTTATTGCACTATTTATAATTACTTAATATGCTGAGCACTTATGTAAAGAGGGGTTAAATAAAGAGAGATTTAGCAAAAAGCACAGAGGAGAGACCTAATATTTAATTAGCAAAGCAATAAGCTTCGGGATACTAGGATCTTCAAAACTTGCTTTCTATTAGTTTGTTCTTTTGAGACCACTTTTTCCAAGTGGAAAACACGCTAACATAGTCATAAAACCCCCTTTAAGTCTTACATAGAAAACACTTACACAAAATCTTGACCTGAATAAATGTGTTGATTCAGGTAATGTTATTTCAAGGCACATATTATGCCCCTTTTAAGAAACAGGAGTAATTTTTCTATATTAAAAGCTAAATTCTGTTTAAGAACTATTGGGGGGTGTTTTGATGTCATATATACTCTTGAGATTCCTTTATGTCAATTTTTGTGAAGGTAATTCAGTTATTTATTCCTACTGAAATATGGAGGGAAAAAACCTACAAAAATACATTTAGCACTATGAGATCAGATGTGCTCCTGCTACTTTCCTGTGGAGCAAGGCTGCTTCTAATCCAGTCTGGATCAGAGCTGAGCACTTCAGCTTTCTCTGCTTTTCTATCTTCTTCTTGCCTCCAATAGATTTCATATTGCAGAGAACAGAGCAACTCACATTGTCTCAAAAAGCTCAGTTGCTTGAATGATTTCTTCTCTAGCAAATTTGGACTAAACTATTAATGGTACGATTATGCAAGTGGTTGCTTCCTTGCTCTCTGATGCAGTCTTATCCAGATGATGCAGGTAAAAAAAAACCAACAAAAAAACCCCGAACAAACAAAAAAAGTGCTTAAATGTAGTGTTTCCCCTAACCCAAGTCACACTGACAACCAGGTTAGGATGCCACTGTCTGTGATTTTATGCCACCAGATCGGAGCTGAGAATCTGTGAGTATGTCAGAGAATGAATCTTCTGAAGTCCTTGATCAACTGAAGTCAGCTCAACACATCTTACCACAGTCCTAGAAAAGGAAAAGGTTTTTGTTCTGTTCTGTTTTCATATTTCTAACTTTTCTGGGCTCATCATGTCTGCAAAGTAAATCAGAGGATGAAAACAGTTTTGCATAAAATCTGCTAATATCTTGGGAGGTACAGATTTACATTCAAAGGCAGAAATACAGTATATAAACAAAGCTGGGCTTTCAAGCAGTGTGGATGGCTTGAAAGAAAGGTCCAGCACAGGCTGACTGGGACAGGTAGCACTGGTGGAATTCACTGAAGTATGCTTTCAAAATAAGGGTTTGTATTTGTGAGATTTAGAATAATGTTGTAGTGAAAAATGATTAAGAGAAGGAACAGAAGCTCTGAACTGCTTTATATTGCTCTTTTCCTCAATAAGGTGGGTTCTTATTGATGTTTTAGCTTGTAGTTGCCATTTTATAGTGTATATATTGTACAGATACTTTAAAAGACTGGTGAAAGTTGTCGTATAAAGGAAATCTGTTGTATAGGATATGCCAATATCTCTGGGCTAATCATTGCTCTTATTTTTATACCATACAAGACTGTAACGTTTCACAAGGGTAACCATGATCAATGGAGAGTTTCTTTGTTTCATGCTGAGGGAAATGCTCATGTTAGAAAACTAATGGTTTATTTCATACATTGTAAATATCACAGTGATCATATGAATACTTCCTTTGACACAAAGGGTTTTCCTTAATGAAGGATGATCTGTTTGGTGTGTTAGTTTCGTCATTCAAATCGATCTCCTGTGAAACATTATGTACCTTCCTGAACATGCTGAGAGATGTTCTGCCAGGCTATTATTTTAAAAACCTAGTGTCCTTTCTGAAAAGCAGATTTCTTTCTTAGAAGACAAACAATGGAAAGTTAAAGTTATCCTAAAGGTAAAATAAGGTCAAAGCTGTTCAGAGTCATCAAATAATTTATCCTAGAAAAAGAATACTGACAGGCTGAGCTAATCAAAGAGTTTGGTTGACTGATCATTGGCTATCATGTTATGGGACTCTATTGACTGTCCAGAACCTGTTGATCCCTTCTGCCTCCCCTTCATTACTGTAGCCATCAAAGAACACACATCAGGAGCTCTGCTACAGTTCTAACTGGAAACTGATTAGTATCTTTAAATCTAAGCCCTTCCTCAAGCTGACAAAAAACTTTCTCTGCCTAGTAAACTGCTTGGAACGAAGTCTCTTTGGTTTCCCAGAGATCTGCCAGAAATTCATGTAGTCTTGATGCGCCTGTGAAATAACAACAGTTGTAAAAAAAACCTTCCTTTTGAGTTTTCGGGTTTT